>JAUBOD010000147.1:483789-494409 GCA_032353885.1 Nothura maculosa
CTCCCCACCCCCTCCCCTCGCAGCCTCGGCCCGGCCTCCGCGCTCGCCGCCCGCGGCCAGATGACCGCGGCGCGCGGGCAGCAGCGCCTCGAGCCCCCCGTGCCTCTCCGCTCGCGCAGCCCCGCGCCCGGAGCTCTCCAGATGAGCCGGCCGCCCTCCTCCGCCCTGGAGACCTCCACCTCCTCTTCCTCCACCTCCACCTCCTCCTCCTCCTCCTCGGCGGCGGCGGCGGCGGCCTCCTCCAAGAGCAAGAAGGCGAGCTCGGGGCTGCGGCGGCCCGAGAAGCCCCCCTACTCCTACATCGCCCTCATCGTCATGGCCATCCAGAGCTCGCCCTCCAAGCGCCTGACCCTCAGCGAGATCTACCAGTTCCTGCAGGCCCGCTTCCCCTTCTTCCGCGGCTCCTATCAGGGCTGGAAGAACTCGGTGCGCCACAACCTCTCGCTCAACGAGTGCTTCATCAAGCTGCCCAAAGGCCTGGGCCGCCCGGGCAAGGGCCACTACTGGACCATCGACCCGGCCAGCGAGTTCATGTTCGAGGAGGGCTCCTTCCGACGGCGGCCCCGAGGCTTCAGGAGGAAATGCCAGGCGCTCAAGCCCATGTACCGCATGATGAACGGGCTGGGCTTCGGCGCCTCCATCCTCCCGCAGGGCTTCGACTTCCAGGCGCCGCCCGCCTCGCTCGCCTGCCACTCCAACGGCTACAACCTCGACATGATGCCCAACGCCATGGCCGGCGGCTACGAGGGACTCAGCGGTGGCCACCACGTCCCGCACATGTCGCCCAACCCCGGCTCGACCTACATGGCCAGCTGCCCGGTGACTGCCAACGCGGACTACGGTCCCGACAGCAGCAGCAGCCCCGTGCCCTCGTCGCCGGCCATGGCGAGCGCCATCGAGTGCCACTCGCCCTACACGAGCCCTTCGGCTCACTGGACAGCCTCGGGCGCTGCGCCCTACATAAAGCAGCAGGGCCTCCCCGCCGCCAACGCGGCCTCCTCCGGCCTCCACTCCAGCGTGCCCTCCTACTCGCTGGAGCAGGGCTACCTGCACCAGAGCCCCCGCGACGACCTCGCAGGTAGGGGCGGCAGCCGGGAGCGGGACGGGCAGCCGCGACGGCGGCGGGACCCGAGCGCGGGGGGACACGGAGCGTGGCGGAGAAAACGGCGCTGCTCCCCTCGGGAGGGAAGCGGGAGCGGAGGCTGGAGCTGCTGTGTCGTGGGATGCAGTGGGCCGAGAGTGGCCGGGGGGCTCTCTTGGGGTGGGCAAATTCCGGGGAAAAGCCGGCTCCGTGCGGCGCCGGTGCCCGGGAGCGGGACAGAGCGCCGGGCATCCCCGTTCAAGCAAAGGCCGCGGGGCTCCGCGGCGGCAGCGGTCGGGAAAGGTGTTAAATATGATCCCCCAAGGCCCTGCGGGCTACGGGGAAGGAAAAAAAGAAAGAAAAAAGAAAAAAAAAGCAGCTAATCTTTAAAAATGCGGGAGGGATTAAAGGAGATCCAGTGTGTTTCTGCAAGCGGAGGGAAAAGAGCTTTCTGGGCTCTTTCTGCGGCCCCTCCCCGGCCGGTGATTACAGACAATGTCTGCTTAGAAAAATCCTAGCACAAAAATGGGTAAAAGATGTTGGACTCTTACGGGGAAATTTTCCAAATAGCCCTTTTAAACGTGGGTCCCAGAGGTTAAGCAAACAAAGACAGTCTGGGCTGGACCACACCGAAGAGGATTTTAGCCTGACTTAACCCCTATGAGAGCGAGGTCTTGTTCAATTTTATGGGAATTTCAACAAGTAACAAATACAGGCGACCCTCTGCTCCGAGTCGCCTCCCGCGCCCTCCCCGGGCGCCTGTCAATCACGGCCGTGTCCCTCTCCGAGCGCCGCTGCCCGCGCGGCCTCCTCAGAGCGCGAGCCGAGGCCGCCGCCGCTGCGGGGCGAACCCCGTTCACCGGCACCGGGGATCCGCGGCGCCCCGTTATCCAAGACCAGCGACCCGCGGCACCCCGTTAACCGGGACTGGGGATCCGTGGCGCCCCGTTAACAGAGACCAGGGATCCGCGGCCAGGGCTCGGCCGGCGCCACCGGGGCAAGGGCGGCCGCGGCGCGGGGAGCCCCGGCCGCAGCGCTCGGGGCTTCTCCGCGGGCTTCTCTCGGCGGCGCCGTTTGGATTTTCCACGTGGCTTTTCCACGGGGCTGCACACAGGCACGTCCCGCCGAAACTCCTGCCTTACAGCGTTTAAATAATCCCCTTTGATTTTTGCTCCCAATATTTTATTTTTCTTCCGTTTTCTTTCTTCCCTCCTCCTCTCTTTATAATTTATTTTTTTATTATTATTATTTAGACTAGTGTTTATTTTACTTTTCACGGATTCACGGGCCTTTCCGAGATGGAGACGCGGGGCCCGGCCGCCCCATGGGGACACGCGCGGCCCCGGAGTGGGTCTTGCCAGGGCTGGGTGTGGATCTTCCTCTCCTCCTTCGGGGGACATGAGGTGGAAAAGGTGATGCTAAGAAAAGAATTTCCCAAGAATAACACGTCAAATTTGTATATATATAATTGTGTGTGTGTGTATATTTTATATATGTAAAGAGAGGAGGAGCTCGAGTTCTCTCTAAAGCCTCTCATCGTAGTTTCTGAAAC
Organism: Nothura maculosa; assembly: GCA_032353885.1. NCBI lineage: Eukaryota > Metazoa > Chordata > Aves > Tinamiformes > Tinamidae > Nothura > Nothura maculosa. The sequence continues at coordinate 486,423 of JAUBOD010000147.1, forward strand.
GGAGGTGACTTAAATCCCATTGCTTCAGTCCAAGGGATAGATACACACGCAGACAGACCGATGGACGCTTTTCAAACGCTAATAGACGAGAGCCTTCTCTTTCCCCTGCCGCTCAGTTTTAGTGTCACCGCTGTGCAAAACGCACCCTTTCCACTTCTCCACTTATTTTGCGCAGTCTCCACTCCTGGAGACAGGACCTTGGCCCAGGATGTTAGTGGAAAGCCTTTCCATTTTTAGCCCTGATCAGCTAAAAGTCACTTCTGCGCGGATCCAGCCCTTGTTTCTGTGTGCTAGCCCAAATCTCGACGGCAATAGAGTTTCAGTACGGAGAAAATGGGAAAAACGACCCCTAAATACTTCATTCATAATTATTGTCAGCAATAATCTTCCTAATCTCACCACAAAAGCACAAGCAAGCGCCTTTCCCCTTTCCCTTTCTGTTAATTAAATACAAAGCAAATTCTGCGGCGGTCGATGTTGATCGGTTAATAATCCTCAAGTCACGACAACGACCGGGTGGCTTTAAAACCTTGAATTTGCATCAGAGGCAGGAATCAGAGGGGAAAGAAATTGAAAACAGGAGTCTCGGTTCTGCTAAAGGATTTTGAAGTTGGGGCTGGAGGCGGTGGGACGGAGGGGGAGCGGATTTTTTTCGCACACTATTAAATCCTGCTAAATGATTGAATCAGGATTGTAATAAAGTGCTCTGGTTTATGGTGAGCATACCAGCAGGGTTATTAGAAAGCCGAGGAAATCCAGCGAAATAATCACTTTTATAAAGTGAGCTCTGCGGGGTGAAGGAGGGGACAGCGCTCAGAGACGCTGCGCGCCGCCACCCCGGGGAACCGCGGCGCGTTCGCGCTTATTACGTATTATTTTATTTTATCATACATATATTTTTGCAGCCCTTCCTCCTTCTTTTTACTTTCCTCACTTTTATCTCATTTTATTTTATTTGTCTTCCCCTCCGTCAGGCTTGACAGGGTCCCCCCCAGCTAAGTTTGATACCCGCACGACATTCCCGCCCCGGTCATGATCTCCCCCTCCGAGTGCATCCTGCAGGCCTTGCTCCCCTCTCTTCCCGCCGAGTTCGGGAGAATCCCTGCCAGAGCCTTACGGCGAGGGGAGTAATTTTTTTCCCTTGGGGATGCTGATCTCCCACCAGATCCTTAGACTGTGTCCCCCGACAAGCTGCCCCAGGCAGTGGGAAACGAGAGGTGGAATCCGAAAGGTCATTTTATTTTCCTGCCATTGCGGGCAGTGCGCTGCTCTTGCGCAGGGAGGAATCGCGGAGTTGTCCCCAGGCTGCACTTCACCTTTCGGGCAGCGCCCGCCCGTACAGGCTCCCCCTTCCCTCCCCAAATAAATGAACTAGCACCATAGGAGCTCCCCGCGGCTGCCATCCAACCTGCAGCCCGCAAGTCAAGAGCAAAACCTCCCAGGAACGGCAGGGCCAGGGGAGGGCGGCGAGGACAGCGGAGATGAGAACTAGCCCCAAACATCTGCAGCATAAGTGGCAGCCCCACGGCCCGTCCCCACGCGAGACGCGCTCCGGGGCGCGGGTCTTCCGCGCGCCCGCAACCGCCGCCTCTGGGCGCCGGGGGCTGCAGCGCCGGGATCGGGGGAGCCTTCAATTCCCGAGGCTTCCCGGGAAAGGAGCAGACAGAGGAGCTGCCGCGCGGGGAGCCCGTCGGAAGGGGGGGTCCAGGCCCCTCCCGTCGGAAGGGGGTCCCTGGAGGTGTCAGTGCCGCTGCGCTGGGCAGAGAGCGCGGCCCGGGCCCTTCTCGCTCAGCAGCTTTTCTGCCTCCCCTCTCTTGCAGTGGGGCTGCCTCGCTACCAGCACCACCCCTCGCCCGTGTGCGACAGGAAGGATTTCGTCCTCAACTTCAATGGCATCTCCTCCTTCCACCCTTCGGCCAGCGGCTCCTACTACCACCACCACCACCACCAAAGCGTGTGCCAGGACATCAAGCCGTGCGTGATGTGAGGGCGGCCCCCGCGGGGACAATGTGGCGGCAGAGAGCAGAGCCCACGCGAAGACCGTCCCACGCAGGCAACGTATTCCGTGCACTCCGGTAGCGTTCAATAGTACACGAGTCACTTAGCCAAAGTAGCCCAGGAAGCCCCGTTTGCGGCCCCACTCCGTTCCCCGAAGGACACGAACAGCGGATGCACCAGGCCAGAGCTTGGCCTAAAAAGCGCAACGGCCTCGGGTGGTGCGGCGGGCTAGGCTCAGCCTCAAGGGTCCCGAGGCCAAGCTCAAGCCGATTCAGCACGAAGCGCCCGCCCGGGCTCTCCAAAAGCCGCGGGCTCGGGGAAAGGGAGCAGTGCGGCGGGTTTTGATACGAGAAATGGTCTTTGCATAGGAAAAAAAATCTCCTGACTCAGCACCTGCGAGGAGTCCCCCTTCCGCTGTGGCGTTAGTGGGGAATTAGTTACTTTATTTTTATTTTATCTTTTTTTCTCTCTCTTCGAGCCCCTCCAAGGACACTTTTTTTATGGACTTCTGCACCGGCCGATCGATATTATTAAAACAATATTTTTAGCCCCTTCGTGTATAAACTTTAAGAAAAGTTCATTCCCCCTCCCCAGTATTGCAGCAATACAACGTTTTGTTTTCTATGTTACCAAAAGTCGTTTTCTACCACAATATTTTAAAATAAATATTTTAAATAAATCCTGTGTATACTCACACACTATTGCTTTAAAAAGAAGAATATATTTGCACTTATGTATACTTTTTACAGTTTGCCAAAATATTTTGATGTACAAATTCTTTTTTTTTTTTTTCCCAATAAAATGTATAGAAACGAGTGCCCGTTGCGCAGGCGCTTCCTTCCCCGCTGCTCCCGAGAAGGCTCCTTTCCCCTCCGCGCCCGCCCCGCAGCCTCTAGGGGCAAATGGAGCAATGGACAGGAGGGATCGGGTCCCGAGGTGCCCACTCTGCCACTCTTCCTCCCTCCATCCTCATCCTCATCGGATGCTTGACAGACTGGGGATAAAAAACGCAAAAGCAGCAAGGGCCACAGGCCCCGCTCGCTCCCTTTGATCCCGTCCCGATTCCACCCTGTTCCCTCTGGCTGCAGCTACTTCCAGGGGGTCGGTCCCTCCTCCTGGAGGGGCAGGTTGTGTGGGGAGCACTGCAAGGAGCGGGGCTGCCCGCGGCCACGGGGATGGGGAAGAGAGCGGGGACCTCGCGAGGGCGGCGGGGGTCAGTGGGAGAGGGCGGCCGCAGAATGGGAGGGAGAATAAATTGTTGTTGTTGTTTTTATTATCAATAAGAATGAGAAAAAAAGAAGGAACGAAACAAAACAGTAGGAAACCCCAAAGCGCCCCCGAAATGCCCCACACAAACCGATGGGTGCGCAAGCCCGCGGCATCCGGCGCCTCCCGGCCCTGCTGCTGCTCCCCCGCGCATCCCGCCTGTCGCCCCCGGCCCGTGGGGTCCCCGCGCGCCCTGCGCGGCCGCGCAGCCCACGGAGGCACCGGCCTCGCCCCCCACCCTGCGCGTAGGCTCCGCTCCCCCCGGCCCGAGCCCCAGCGCTTGGGCACGCGGAAGAGCCAGGGCGCTGAAAAAAAGAATATAATATATATATATATATATATATTCTTCATTTAATTCTGCATTTTTCCCCCCTAATATATATCAAGGCTCGAACGTGCCCTCTCCTTCCCTGAGCTTCTCAGGGCCTGTGATAAATTATAAAGTCAGCTCCAGCGTTTGCTCCGACCACAGTGCTGTGTTTACATTCTTTCCGAGGCAAGCCTGCATGGCCGTAATTTATATCCTAAACACTCGAACGTAACTTGTTTATACAGGAATGACAAGACCTCAAGGAGCAGAAAACTGCGGCCGCGGCGCGCGGCGCCTGCCGCGGGCGGCCAGTGCCCTCCAGCGGCCTCGAGGCCGCATCGGCCTCCGCAGCGGCCTCCGCATCGACCTCCGCGGCCTCGCCGCTTCGCCCCCGTCACCGCCCTCAGGCTTTTCCCCTGCTTCTGAATGCGGCTCTAGCTCATAAAAACTGCGCCTAATGCTCGCGCTAGCTGCGTGCCTAAGAAAGGAGAAGGGTCTGTTTGGTCCTCCTTACGTATGGGGCTTTCTTGCTCTCCCTCACTGATTTAAGACTATTCTCTTTCCACAGATCAAGGTTTTCTTCTTGCAACTAAAGGTTCCCCAGTAAATGACATTTTAGAGGCAGCGCTCTTTAGATACCAGTATGTTCCTGGCTGTAAAACGAACCCAGCCTCTCTCCTTTTATTTTTTTCTGACTCTAACTGTGACCAGCAAATGACAGGGAAGAAGAAACTGGCCAGATTTTTAATTCGATTTGATTTTGTTTTGATATTTGATTTTATTATAGTACTTCCTACCATAGGAATTTGGCTCTTGTTTAGACTAAAGAACTCCAGTCGCCTCAGAGCTCGAGAGAGTCAAGACCCTGGGCTACACCACTGAGCAGACAAGGTATTTGTATTCTAGCCATATGATTAAAAAATAGCCTTTTTACATTTGTTAGCAATCACTGAGCATGTCCTACTGCTTCACACTTTAGAAAAATTAAGTCTTTGTTAGAAATCCAGTATCCGAGTTCTTTTAATCAGATATTAGTCTTTGTAGTACTCATCTCTGAGACCCTGGAGGCCTTCAGCAACAGAGAAGATTGAAATTTATAGTGCAAAAAGAAAAGCAGGAATCTAGATATGTGCATTAAGTCTGAGTATCATGAAAAAGCCCAGAATAATAGATGTGAGTTTGACTGTGTATTTGCTAGTGACTCCGTGAGGAAAAGTTGCTATGCTAAAAAGAGCAACAGTTGGTAGAAAATGCTGGATGGTCTGTGTAGCTTTCTTAATTCTTGCTCTTTTCTGTGACAACAGTCCATGATATGATCAAGAGCAACTGCATCATTCATGATCGTTTCATTCCTTGCTTGCTGAGATGTTCCTGTCTGCTTTGTCCTCTATGTGTGGTTTATAAAATGTCAACGTTCTGCTTTATTATTATTATTATAACATATATTATTCTCCATCTTCACTGACCAAGTTAGAAAATGTGGGCATCCTTGATTTTAGGTCTTGAGCTCCAGCTGGTACAACCACTTTCTCTTTACATGTGAGCACAAAGTAGAATAAAACCAGAGACCTCTAAGGTGCCCTCCTGGTTTATTCCAAGGAAGAGCTTGAGTCCTTCCCACCTTAAGGATTCTATGATTATATCCCCAAATTTGCATTACTTTGTCCCAAGAGAGCAGTTGCTCTTGTGCTTTAGTAATGCCTCTCCCGCAAAGCTCCTCTCTCTAATGACCTCAGACAGCCACAGCTACAAGCCAGCTACTACTAAACTACAAAGAGTTACTCATCCAGACTGATCGTGCAGCTCGCATTTGGTGCGGCATGGGGGCAAATGGATTGAATGGAGACTAATCCAAACATTTCCATTATTAGAGCACTCTAGGCAAAGTTTCCGCAGGATGGGAATGAAATCACGCTGGAGCGCCTCAAACAGTTTGCGTGTGATCTGCTCTAATCACATACATATATTTTGCCCATTCTCTGGTTGCACCAGGGTCTTGCTGCCTCAGTGGGCGGATTTTGCTTGTGAGGGTGTTTATGTTACAGGGAAGAAAACTCTTTCAACCACTCCGATGTTGGGATTGTTTGAAAAATCAATTTAATGTTGGCAAAATTATCCAAATGCATAGATATCTTGTGTGAGATGTTGAATTTCTAGCTGACAGTTGACCAAAGTGTTCTTTAAAAGTAATTTTATTAATCTCATTAAAACCCATTGTCTATTATTCTGTTAAGACCAACATCAGATTAATTTCTTACTGCATTTTTTTTCCCAGCTGGCAAAGTACTTTGAGCCAACATAATATTTTCTGTTTAGTCCAAGAATTTTAGTCCGCTTTGGAAGCAAAGAAAGCTAAAGTTTTCCCTTTTTTTTTTTCCTTTCTTTTTTAATTCAATAACAATAAGCCTGATTTTATTGAATTCAGAAAGATTTGCTCATAGCATATACATGAGGTAACATTTAAATAAGTCCATTCAATAAAATGCTAGCTATGTCACTTAGGCCCCGAGAAAGCAAGGTACTGCTTTCAATTATAATTTTAATATACCTGAGCATGTGAGTATTCCTATTAAAGTCAATGGGATTAAGTACATGCTTAGGGTTAAAAGTGCTTTGCTGAAGAAGGATGATGCAGTGAACTGGGAGTAGACTCAAATGCTACAGGTTCCTCCTATATACTGCAGCTAAAGAGTATATAAGAACTTGAGCAGAATATACCTGAATTCATATACAGAATGAAAATTAATTCAAAACATACTCCAGCTTTGAATAGAGATGTATTTTATGAAACCTGCTGGCATAAATCTGCATGAAATACTGCCTTAGTTAATAAGAACACCCGGGCTTTATTTATATATCAAGCCATTTGATAGATACAAATGAAGAAAGAGGTAAATAGAAGCCAACATGTTTTTGAATAAAAGCCCGGAGGTTCTTTCAAAGTTCAATGATCTTTGCATCTAGATTATAAAGAATTCAGAGCAGTTTTGTGTGACTTGCCAACTACTGAATAGAGCTCCAAAACATCTGTAATATTAAACAACTTCAAGCCTCCTTTTTATGCTTGTTTTCATCCAACAGTGATTTATTGAAATCTATTGGCTTCTCCACTGCTGGGAGCAGGAGAAGGTTTTAAAATTTGCTGGGACACCACTATCAAACTGCAGCTGGAATTGGAGGCATTTTAACAGTCGATTTAGATTTATTTAGGAGAAATGTTCGCTTTGTTACATTCTCTATTGTAACCATTGTAAAATGAATTTACAGTGTTGGGCAGAGAATCCCTGGGCTCATGGGTAATTTGATGTTTTTAGCGTAAATCAAAGTTGTATTGAGACTGAGCTTTTGAGGAACTGATAAAGGACAGATTCCTTGGACTAGATCCTCACTAGTAACATTTTCCTTGCAGTGGAGCTGCAGCCCATTAATTCTCACTGTCCAAATATAGGTAACATTAGTTTAAATTAGAAGTTTTATAACTGATTTAGCTGAGCTACTGAAATCCTTTATGTACACAATCTTATCTCATTTCCAGAGATCCTCTTTGGATTGGTTTATACCTGTCCGATTAACATATACCAAAAACACTTTACTTTATGAGGGCTATTTTTCTTTTTTTTTTCCTCAATTTTCTTTTCATCACTGCAAAGCAGTTTAGAATTTCTCTCTGTGACTAAGTCTCCTGCACAACTATTTTCTGATGCGATGAAAGATGAGATTTAGTTCAAACCACCTAACTCTTTTTATGGACACTCCATCATTGTTACCACTCGCTTGTACGTGTAGAGCTGCAAGCTACTCCCATACGACCAGATTTAAAGTGGTACCGGCTCCCCATAGCTGATATAAGTTAAACAGTAGTAGTGCCAGTGACTAGACAGTGTTATGTTGAAGAGCTGCAGCTTGAGAAAGAGCTGCCCCATGAGAAAGCAGTGTGTTAGAAATTGGGTCTAACGCATAGTCACAGTGGGCACCCTTGGAAGAATTAAATCATTGAATCAAGGCTTCAAAATCAGCCCTTAGGTCTTCTTACAGTTGGTTTTTTTTTGATCCCATCTAGAGATTCCCCACCAGAGATCTCCTGGCCATTGATGGCTCACAGAGTATTTGCTGGTAAGTTAAATATCTGGTAACAGGACATGGTCTCTCCTCTGTGGTGGGGAGAATACAGCCAGATGGGAAGCATGGGATGCAGTGAAGAGGCAGCAGCATGATTCACTCTTTTCAGGAAGGAACAAATATCCTTCTACATTAAAACTGCTGAGGCACAAAAATGTTTCCAGCCTCTGTCACATCTCACAGGCACACACTCTTCATGTCAATAAGGCTGGATGGTGGCCTTGCCCATAAGCAGGGGAGAGCAGATTTGCTGGCTGGAGAGGATAAGTTGCTCCAGAAAAGCACTGGGGGAAG
>JAUBOD010000147.1:521369-533201 GCA_032353885.1 Nothura maculosa
TCTTCAGCAACATACAACAACTGCAAAATCTGTGCCTAAAGAATGAAACATCTATTAACAAGAAAATACCACAGTTCAGAATTGCGTTACTTATTTCCAGTTCATTATTTAACTAACATATCATGTAGACATATCTATCTTAAGGCAGACATGATTATTCTTTGCAAAAATGACAGCTCTTTTTATGTAAAGTAGAAACCAATGAAGTCAGAAAATGTATTGAGAGATTTTTGGCTACACATTTTTGGATTCAGAACCTGGTGTTCAAATAGCAGCTGCTTCGCTGGATGGCTTGTGTTGGTTTATTGACATGCTCAGACTAGAAATTAAGGCAGCATCAGGGGAGGATATCAACTGACCTGTAAGTTGGAACATGTGTTTTGGGGTTTTTTTTTCATTGTGTTTTTTTTTTTTCATTGTGTTTTAACAAAGTTAGTGTCTCTCACTAATTTCAATATTTTTAACAAAATAATTATTATTTGTTGTCTCAGATGTACCTAGACCACAATAACAATTTATGACAACGGAGTCATGTGGACTTTTGCCAGATGAGGATCTAACCTGTGTGGTTATTTTCCTGTATGGCATTAGAAAGAACAGCTACTTTAAACATTTTTCAAAATAAGATTTAATCTTAAATAGCAACCTATAAGGTCTGTGAATACTGAATTCTAGCTGAATACTAGAATGTTAACAAGTTAACCAAAGAGCTGTTGCCCAATCTGGCTGCTTGATAAAAAAAACAGTCTCTTCAAAGTCCCTGTCTAGGAGTACCTCTATTCCAGATTTCCAACAGTCAGTCACATTTTATCTGAGTCATTTATACACCCACTTCCACAGCAGCATGAGAGGAGTGAACAAAGGGTAGACATCCACCGGGATTTTTGCCAGTGAAGACTGACAGGGCAAGTTGAGGCCAGATGATTAGATACCACGTTTCCTTAACCAAATTATGAGGCAAGGATGTTGCCTATCTCTATGCTGGCAGAGGTTTTCACATGAAAGACCCTTGATAGTGAAGGAAAAGAAAATGATAATTATGTCATCCAAGATGACAGATGACTTAAGAGACATCTGCCACACATTCTTGAGGCAAAAATGGAGTTTTGGAGTACAGGAAATCTTTCACATTTGAGAGCATAGTTTCCAGTGACTTCCAGTGCCTTGTAATTGAAATTCAGCCACCTTCTAGTGCATGGCAGGTAGAGCAGAAATCCCCACTGCACGATTCATCTCCCAACCACCAGCTGCTTTCTGGCAGGGTCCCACCACTTCCCTCTCCTGTTCTACACCTCCTCCTGTGGTATGTGCCAAGACTGCTCACAAGAGGCCCTTGCCAATTCTAGCAACCAACACAACCATGTTTGCCCCTTTTGGGGCAGCTTTTGACATGCATGGGGTGCTGGCATCTCATTGGTAATGTGGCAATTGGCATAGAAGCGTCTGGGGTCTAGCTAAGGCCTCAGAAGGAGACGTCTGGCAGCAAAACACAGTAGTTACCCTTGTAATTCTGGGAAAATGCTTTGCAGGGCTGCACACCAGCTTTTAGCCTTGCCATCTGGCCTAATCAGCTAGGTCATTTCCTGTGTACTTATACTCACAGGAGAACATAGGATAAAAGCACCTTTTAGTTAGGGTAAAACCACCTTTTAGTTTCATTTTTCCTTTCTAATGTAAATGCAAACCAAATCCTAACAACCATATTTTCCTTACAACTCCTTAACTAAACCACTTGCACACACCACTATGCTACCTAAATATTCTCAATTACTTTAATCTGATTTTCAATCTCTGCAACACATGGCTATATTAGCAAGAGTTATTTTATAGAAAGGGTGAGTTCCGGTATCAGTTTACCATTTCAGGGCTGGCAGACCTGCTACTTGTTTCTCTCCCATCCTGCAGGATCTGAAGGAAAGGCACTTTTGAGATTCACTGGCTTCACACCAGTTGCAGTGCAGCACAGGAGAAACGTGAATTGCTTTGAACTACTTTTTCTTTGACCTGCCTTACAGTCTAGCTTTGAGGTATCTTGTTGGCCTTGAATTTCTCTCCACACTGTATATTTATAATGCATAGGTAAAAAGGAAATTGCAATAGCTTTCAGAGCATGTGCAAAACCACAATCTGAATTAAATGGTTTATTCTTTTCCCTTTGGTTTACAGATGTCCACAACCATACCCACACTGGGTACTTTTGTTTCCACTGTTTTGAATTGTTCAGAACAGCTTATATTTGAAGAAAAACATTGGAAACCAAGCTATTTGTTTACTAAATAAGCTTTAGTTGCATTTGCAGTGAGACTAGAGCGAAAGGTATATAATGTCTCAGCCTTGATCTTTCTTTCAGTCATCAAGACCAGAAGGAGGAGGAAATTCACTCCCTGTCCCAAGATTTCCACCTCCAATGTCAAACAGAAAAGAACAATTCCCTTTCTTTGAGACCTTGCAAAGAATAAAGCTTTTAGTAAATAAAATTCTTATGGCAGAAACGTTGGGAATTACTCTTTTGTTACTGTCACAGCAAAATCTCCACTGATTCTAAAGGAATTTCATGTGAAGAATAAATGAAAAAGAAGCTTAAGTGACAACAGAACACAATTTCAGTGTAGGTTCTGCTATCACAAACCCAGCGTCTGGTGGTTCAACCACTACCTTCTCCAACCTTTCCAAATTTTATTTTCCCAGATGTCAATATTATCCACATTCTATTCTTTGTTCTCACAAGCCACCATAGCTAAAATGCACTTGGAGCCCACAAAGATGGACACTGCATAAATGCTTGTAACATAGAGTTTTTCAGAATCTGAAAAAAAAAAGGTTTTGGTGAGCATCACATATCAGCAGTTAGGTGAGCATCACATATCAGCAGTTATTTGGTCAATATCGCTCACTAAAACCCAAATAAAAAACCACCACTGCTTTCAGGGCTTATTATTTAAATAACAGCAATGTGTTTACTCAGGTAACAGTTATGCCATAGTCCTAAACTTGGCCATCAAATGTAGGGTTTCTAACTACCCACATGAAGTCCATGTCTGCAGATACCAGCTCACAATGCCAGTCTTCACAGGACTTACCCTCTCTCCAATCTGCTTCAAGGCAACCAGGTGATGTCGGCTCCAACTCAAGGAAATGGGATTTGTCGTTTACTGATACTGCCTCTCCTGAAAGGCTTGTGGCCAACACTGACTTGTGGGGAAGCACAGAGGAAGCAAAGGGAGCTCACTCCACAAGGGAGACTATGGAGATTTATCATAAGAGAGAGACTACTGGCACCACAGTGATGACCACAGTGCTAAGATGGAAGGGAAATTATGCTAAAGAGAGAAGAGGGGGAACACACTAATGAAAACACTTACAATTTATAGGTCAATCACAAAGGCATTTTACTAGCTTAGAGTGTTGGTCTGAGTCAAGAGAATGAAATTTTACCTGTGATTTGCTATGTAACCCAGAAACATTTAATTTCTCCAACAGTCAGTTAACATACTCAGAAAGGAAAAAGGAAAAATAAGAGTAGTAAGTGCAACAATACGGTAATGCTCATAAAGTTATTTCAAATACTGCTTCTAGAAAAAATTAAAATATAGATTTTAATGATCTCATCTCTTATTCTGAGATAAATGGAAGAAAGACGTCTGGGAAGCTTTAAGATAATGGTTTCATTGCATACTAATGATTTATAAATGTTATTTTAATTTCTTCAATCCTTCACAATTAATTCCTACACTTTTCTGAACAGATGAAGTCTTTCATTCAAATAAAGGTGCTCTCCCCGCAACAGACCTTGAAAGCCTGGTCTGTGATTAGAGGAATAGTGTTTTTAACAATTTATAAAGCATTTTCTGTAGTTTAAAAGAGATTCTTCTGCTTACAAACTTTTCCCCACTTCAGGAGTACAAAGTCCTTTGCCATACCTCACAGCGTAAGCCTGACAGGCGCACATTTATGTGCTTAGCCCAGGGCCTTTACTGCCAAGCAGAGACTGCCAATTGTACCGAACTGTACTTAATTAAGTAGTAGTTTTATGAGGTGGACTGCAGTACACAGGGGACAGACACGAGACCACCAGATTTATGACATTTCAGCATCAAGCTGACAGTGTGGCAGTATTCACACAACAAAACCTATATTACAAGAATGTTAACGTAGCGAGAGAGCGCTCTCCCCCCTCAAAAAAATGTAAAAATTAGGAAATTCACAGTCAGGCATTAAAACTTCAGTATCCAGCATGGCAACATTAAGATGGCGTCCCCGCTCCGCCTGGCTGCTGGGGTTTTTAATCCTTGGCCATGGATGAAAAAGCCTTGTTTTTACGACCATGGAGGTGTCAGGCTCCACCACCTGCGTGCGGAAGACAGGTATCCAGCCAGCGAGCCCAGACTGCTGGTGCTCACCTCCAAGCCAGGCTGCGACTGGCTCCGAGCAGGACCTGAGAGGGGTTATGGTGCATTTGGTAGCCAGATGGACCTCTATCAAATGGGAATGGAAATAGAGTGAGCTGGAGGGGAGGGAATATCTTTTAACCTATTTCAAAAAACTACTTGTGCCTGTTACTTATATCTCTCTCCAATGAATGGGCCCTTGTTTGTCTCAGCAAGAGCTACCATTTCAGAGAGGTTTTCCAGAAGAGCCTAGAATGATTATGAAAAGTAGGAATGAAGTGGTTATAGTAGAAGCAAAAAGATAACAGAGTTTTGTGCAGAGTTGATTTTTTGGATCATAGAGGTTCTCAGCCTTCACTCTAATATTTTTTGACCTGTTATAGGGAATGTTCTTATACTTTGGCCCAACATGTGATTACTCCTGGAAACTGCAAGCTAGTAGTGTCAGCTCTACATACTCATGACTGATTTGCAGCTCTAAGAAGGATAGGAGAGCAGGAACCAATATCTCGATGACATTTCTCTTCGGACATTTATTCAGAATATATTGTCCAGGAAGTAACTTTGTTAACAGGAACAATGAACCTTATTCCAAAATGAAAATTTCTACAGTTTGTAGATGTTGCACTTCAACCTGATATCTTTACCTCAATCTGCAGCACAGATGAACATAAAATCCTGATGGTAACCAGGGGTTGGATTGTTCAGTTGAGTTTTGGATATCCTCAGAGGTCATAGGCATATGATTATGCTTTCATCCTGGTTGCCAGTACAATCTTTTGATATAAAAGAGAACAGCCTAGTGCCTCAGACAATACTAGCAGGGAAGTATTTCTGGGATCACAGGGTATCCTTCATCGTATTCTCTTTCACTCAGCAAGGTCATCTCTGCTATACAACAGAAAAGGTTTATACAGAAACTCCCAAAGAGTCACATCTACAGGGAAAGAATCTTGTGGCTTTTTTGGCATGGATTAACGTTGCTGTATGCTGCCAGAGGGACCTGATTATCCCACCCAAGAATTGCAGAAGACTGTTTTAATTCCACAAAGAATGCCCTTCTGCACTGATCCTGTGCTTTCTGGACTAGAATTTTAGAAGATCTGGCAAATAGCCTATGCTTGTCACAAATCTGCTGCACCATATATATAACTCCTTCACCAGACATGCACTTCCACTACCTGACACTTCACCTTCATGAGGTATCCTACAAAAAGCTCACTCAGAGCACCGCAGAGGGTCAATTAACCCCAGCGAAGCATGTTAGTAATAAGACTTTCCCTTCTAATCCCGGCTCTTGAATCTCTGTGTCATATAGCACTCAGTAGTCTAAATTGACCCAAAGTCAATTCAGGTACCTCCAGCAAGTCATTCCATTCAGTGCAGCTCCAGGTCTAGTCCAAATAGGCAGTTGTTTAATCAGGCAGCTGAAAGCATCAAGCAGCCACATATTTTGGGGCCACCAGAACATCTTCATGCCAAGGGGCAGTCATGGTCCTTTCCACTGAAACTGTGCTGAACTGTTCACTTCTGCCTGGGACAAGATGATTGGGGTCATGCCACCATGTGCTCTGTAGGACAGAGATGCAAGTTAGAGACGCTGTAAACAGTATTCATGTGCACACAGACCATATCCACTCTGTGCCATCTTCACTTCACATTCACTTTAAAATGCTTTAACCCTTTCTTTCTCGTCTATAAAACAGGAAGCCTTAGTACCATCCTTCATTATATCTTCGCCTACCTTCTCTCAGTAGATGACTCTGAGCAGATACACACTTTGTTCTACCTGCACTTGGTTAGGACACATCATCTCCACTGGGTAATGGGCCAGAACTTTCTGCCCACAGAGTGAGGCCTTCTGCAAAAGAGGAAATTTCTTCAGAAAAAAAAGAAATGTGAAGCTTCCAAGTATTATGAATGCTTAGGTATATTACTGGATTTACCCAAACACAACGCTTTTTCCACTTGAGAATTTTGTCCAGAAGGAACTTCAAGATTTCAGAAATATGCCAAGAGTTTCTAAGGGATTTTGCTGCCTGCTTGGCTACAGGGTCTGTGAAATCTCCTTGATTTAAGCTGCACATATAGATGAGATCTACAGAACAAACATTAATACCAATTATCCATAATATGTGTATGTGGGACACTCCCTCCCCAAAAAGGGTAGATTATTCAGAAATCTGAAGCCACTAGCTGCTCCAATAACTAGGACTCCAGCTTGCCCCACCACCTCTGTGTCACTTAGCACTGCAGTGGGCAGATAATCTTAAATTTTTATGGAGGGAGATAGAACGAAGTGGGAGCACATCTTATAGCTTAGAAAATACTGTGCACCTGAGGGATGGGGTAGAACAGGCCCTGTTAGTCACACACTGTAAATGAGAAAAAAAGAAGTCCTTCCCCAAAGTAACAGAATTATAGCATATATGTAGACATTGGTAAAGCACACATCTGCATAGGTCAGGGAAAGAACTGAAAGAAAATTAGCAATACCACAGATAAAAACGATAATTGAGGATTTTTTGTAGTTATTTTTACCCCCTATTTTTGCTGCCCTCAGACATGCACACACAGCTCAAAAATCACTTTATCCCTTAAAGGCTGCCTTTAAGGGATTGTCCTCTGCAACGTGGGCATCCATGCAGTCAGGCAGTCCACTGCAGCCAGGGCAGAAAGCACTAGAGGGCACCAGCAGGATAGGGCCAGTTCTCCTGCTGCAGGAACTAACATGCTTAACGAGTGATTAAACACTTTTTTTCTGCTCTCTTTTTACTTTTTTTTTCTTTTTTTTTTTTAGTGAGCTAAAACTCACTCACGGAAAGCAACACACACATCCGCACAATACAAGGGTCCTTCTGTTAATGGAGCAGAGCTGGGAGCTAAGCCCATAGGAGAGGTATTCTGCAGCTCTGCACCTTTCGGGGGTGTGCGGAGCACACAGGCTTTAGCCAGCCCAGCTGCAGAGCACGAGGGTGTCCTCAGACATCCTGGGAAGCACGGCATCTCTCCAAAATAGGAAAACTGCTAATTTAGCAGGATTTGAAAATACATACTGCTCAGATTCAATGTCAAGAAAGGAAACCAAGAAAATAAAAGAAGCTGTAAGGTGAAGGTCTGCTAGCTGACTTCCCTCTCTTCCTTCCCTATAGCTTATCTGTTTCTTCTCTGTTCCAGAAGGGTGTTTGCAGCAGGTGTTGGCCCGACTTGCTCGGAGTCCTAAACAGTGTCTCTCAGTGCTGAAGGTGCCAATCTATCTGCACACTGACAGTGGGACTGACTACCCAAGAAAGTTGCTTTTTCAAATCCCTCATCCACAGAGACATCACTGACTGCTGCCACCTGCACGATGTGTCTGCTTACTGCCTCCAGAGCAGCAAGTCCTCCTCAGCAGTTTGGCGGCCAACACGAAGCAATCCGTTTTGGCCATTACCAGCCTGGATAAATCCCAAGACAAATGACCTTCACAAGGCTGCTACTGTTCCTCTCCAGGCTTCACCTGACCTGCCAAGTCTCATCTTTTCTTTGTTTAAATATTTGCGTTCATGGACCGTATCAGGACTGGGAAACCAAAGTTCTCACTTTCCTCACAGGAAGGCAAGAGTGTCTTGCTGGCAGCCAGCACATTCCCTCCTCCTCCTCCCCGTCACCTCGAGCCTCCATCTTCGGGGAGCGGGAGCAGGTTTATACGCTCAGTGCTAGGTCTTCGCTGAGCAGAGACTGCCAATTGTACTGAACTGTACTTAATTATGTAGTAGTTTTATGAGGTGGACTGCAGCACACAGGGGACTAACACAAGACCACCAGATTTATTGCATTTTAACTTTGAGCTGACAGTGTAACAGGCTCTAAGAGGTAAGTACTCAGTGCTTTATTCATTGATCTTTTGCCCTCTACCTATATTTTCATATAAGGATTCAGAGCCTGTCTGGGATGATAGGAAGAGTCTAGAACAATCAATATTAAAAGAAGAGAAAGAAAGGCAAAGAGACAATGAAAAAAGAAGCCTCAAAACATGGAAGAGGGAGAGGGAGAAAGAAGGGAGGGAGGTAGCTTCGTGGTATAAACCTACATACTGGTTCTGCAAACCCCATAACTCTTATTTTTTCATGTCATTTTATCCATTATGAACACTAAAAATGAGGAGGATGTTCGCAGAAGTCATTCCATCTGAGATGCTGATGACTGCATCATTGCTGCAACTATAGAGGAGCACAAGATTTACAACATTTTTATGATAACAGAATAACAAAAGCCATGTATGCATTTTGTTTATTCACTTTTTTCCTTTCCTTTTCTTTTCTTTCCTTCTTTTTTTTTTTTTTTTTGCTTAGAAACAACAAACCGTTATCCATCTCCCACTTAAAAGTGACCAAAAGTGTCATTCTAACAGAAACCTTCATCCACGTCCTTTGACGACATGGACTGGACTTAGCCACATGTGCTTGGGATTTGGGGAAAGAAATATTGCCTGGTTTTGGAACGTGGTTGGCTATATGCACCAAGAGGATGGAAAAACCATCACACACTTTTTTTTTTTATCTGCACTTGTGCGGTATTTTAAATATTGCTTTGAATCTATACAGATTTTCAGTTATTGGACCTCTTGGATTTTTAAACCTCACTGACTCTCAGCCAGGCTGCCTCCGTCTGCCCTGAAAGGAGCCATTCTTCTTCTTCTTTTTTTTTTTTTCTTTTTCCTTCAGTGAAACTGGAGCCTTTCCCTTCCCGTAACTTTCAGCTGGCTGAGCCATTCCTAGATCTCTGCATTTTTCACTTTGCAGACTGACCCCCAGGACTTTGAGAGACTCATAAGAGAAGTTATGTGACACATAGGCTGCAGTGAAAAGCTATGTAGTTGAAGGGGAAAGGTAACAGAGGGCAAAAAAATAAAAATAAAATAAAATCTACTCCCACAAGGAAGAAGTAGGGTGCAAATGTTTAGTGGGCAATAGTATCTGCTACAAACTAGCAGAAAAGCACCAAAAATATAGCAATGTTGTACCGTGCATGACAGTAAGACCACGTCCCATTTTCACTATACTTATTTTTCCATAAAATTATTGAGAACTATGTTTTAACTGTTTCAAAACTTATTTCAAATACAATTATCAAAAAAGTTACATTATTAGAACATCTGATTAGGGCAAAACAGTAATTATAAATTAGTTTAAAGTAACAGATGCAAATTGTTACAGACACTTTATAAGGAACACCACATTTTGCTTGGAAAAGTAAATATATAACATTATTGAAACTGAATTAAAATGATTGGGTTGGTGTAGAGGGCTTAAGAAAACGTCCCAGGGCATGCTAGCAAATGCAAGATCACACAATCCATTAAATTTTTCATGAGACTTTATGTTCTTGAAAGTCAAATAAAATCCCCAGGATGCCTTATGACTTTTAGCACTGAGTCACTGTGAAAACATTGTCAAAACGGAGTTCTTACCCTATATGTTACCATGGGTATAAGAGCCACCAAATTCATTTCTCAGTCCAACACACGGAATAATCCCAAACTTGAATGTAGAAACTTGCAAGTATCTCTACAATTTACAAAGTACAAGTAATCTTAAACAGTATTTCACGCCAAAGAAAGGTAAATCTCTCTGGTGTATTAAAGATCATAGCAATTAATAGAATTACTAATGAGATGCTATTTAACTCAGAGTTTAGAATTGCTTCCATAATAAAAAGCAGGAATTACCTAGGGGAGGATCATTACTGAATCCACTAAAGGAGCATAAAAATGAGCTATTTTAAGGATTACAGAGAATTGATTCAATTAAAGCATGACTTTCTTAATGCAATCAATTGGGCGCAGAGCTGACGTTCACTGTCTATACGACATGTAGCCCAAAACAGCTCTGACTTGAGCAGGATGCCTAGTTGGTGTACGAAAATGAACAATAAATAGTTAACAGAAATAAAGTGCCTTGGTAAGTGATTCTAGCTCACTGTCAAGTTTTATGACAGAACAGAATGATTTACATTCTGCTATTCTACCATGTATATTCACAGATCTGCTGATAATAAAATTGCAAAGAAAAGGAAAAACAAGAAGATAAATTATTTACATTAAGTTTATAAGGAGCTGGCAGATAAGATAACCTTCCATCTTTATAGGATTCTCATATTACACACCCTTTGCACAGACTACATACTCATGTCCACAGTTTTAAAGGAAAAAAGAAGAGCAGGAAGACTGTAAAGACTGTAAGAGTTAGGTAGGAAAAGAGATTTTAAGCCAAAGATCATAAACAGGATCTTATTTAATCATAAGTATGCAACAGATGAGAAAGAATATCTAAATGGCAGTAAAAAGTCTTAAAGTTTCCATTCAGCATCTTCATGTGTCAAAAAGACTGTGCTGCACCTTGCTGTTAGACATCTCTGTCATTAACGCGCATTAACGTAGCCCAAGTGCAGAGTACTCACACCATATAACCCTTGCATACCAATGCACGTACGTATGATCTGTACTGTCACAACTGGAAGATTTTGCTTATCCATCAATGGCGAGGAAAAGTAAGATAAGCGGACAAAGGGAAACGTCAGAGCATGATTAGGCAACCTCCTTCCTTTATGAAATGGTTTCTCATGCTGGGAAAATGAATGGGACTCCAAAAAGCACGCGCCCTCTCCTGTCAGTAGCAAAACATCCCTTCTGACAGCAAGCATCCCATGACTCCTCTCAAATTCCTGGGCACAGAGTATGCACTTTCTGTTGAAAGACAAGTGGTGAGTAGGTTTTCAACCCACGCTCTGCCCACCTGCCCACAACCTGCCTGAAGACAGACGGCTGCTGGTCCTCCACCCTTATCCTTCTGCCTGCATCTGTGCAACCAGCAGGTCCTTTGGCAGTGATTTGCCATGGGACAAAAGGCAGCTCTCGCACCAACCTGTCTTGTAGGCACCAGGCAAAGTGGATGATTCATGCATTTAGGCATGTGCACCAAGTCTCCTCGCTAATTTTGAACCTGCTGTCCAGTTTCAAAAAAATCTGGCAGAGGGGCAAGTGACTCTGACATAGAGTTTCCACAAGCTTTGGGAAAACTGACATCTGAATAGAGTGAATTGGTAACTGAATGAAAGGCAGCGGTTCAGCTCTCACTAGACCTGGAGTCTGGGTCTAGTCATTAGGCCTGGAATCCCTTTAGGAGTTTACTCTAAAGACACAAAGGCATGGAAAACAACCAGGTTTAACTGGGTCTGCAGCTCATGGAGTTTCTTAATTCAATTATAAAACATCTCTGCACGTAACTGGTGGGTGATCCACATTCCGTTTTCCCTCTTGCAGGAAACTCAGTCCAAATGCAAAACTCAGTCCAAAGTATATTGGACTGAGTATATTGTACATGCAATGATCAAGAGTTCAGGGTGCTCTCAGAGCAGGAGGTGAGTTGCATTGCAGCACCAATGTCAGTCTCACACTTTTCAT
>JAUBOD010000147.1:538449-558377 GCA_032353885.1 Nothura maculosa
TACCGAAGTGCAGAGCCCCTTCTTATTGTATGGCTAATCTTAGCTAGTTATTTTTGCCTGTGACAAGTGACTTGCCTTAAAGTTATGTAAATAGAACTCATATCTTTTACTACCAAGTTTTTTTTTGTTTGTTTTCTTTTGCTCTGTCAGTTGTCTTTGTAACTTTTCTCTGAACCCTCTCTCATTTTTTTATCTTTGAAACCTGCTATGAAGAGGGTTGAACTCTTAAGTAGCTCTCAGTATGCAAAAGCTAAACTACCTCCTTACACTTTGTTTAAAAAAAATGCACTCACAATGTCTCTCTAGTATGCCCAAAGTTTGATCAGCCCCGAAGACTTAGAAGAGCATTTCCAAATCCTGAAGACCAAAGTCATGCTAAGTGGCATTAACATAAAGCAGCAAACCTTTGAATGCTCCCAGACAAATATAGAAAGAAGCAGTCTCATAACAGGGTGAGTCAGATATCAAAATGATCTATCAGCTGTTCCCATTCTTTTACATGTATGAGGGCTTTTAACTATCAGCCCATTCAAGCTGATGTCTACCTGTTCCCTAGAGCTTTCGTGTCATTTCAGCATTTCAGTCCATTTCTTACCATGTGCCACTAAAAGGGCATGTAGAGATGCAATGAACTCTAGACGAGCTTTCCTGTCTGATCAACAAGCAAGTCTGCATATGTGTAATACACTTGTGCTCCAAACACTGCTCTAGCCAAGCAAAGTCAGCAAAACCTCCGAGCCACAGAAGTAGGGGCTAAGTTTGCAGCTGCTGTAGTGTTGTAATGGCATATTACAGAAGGGCCAGCACCTTTCCAAAAGCATGCATCTCAAACCTCATTATGTTTGTTTCTAGTGGAAGCAGACAATCTTGTCTCATCTTATTTCACAACACAGCCTCATTGAGTTACAACTGGCAATATAAATCTATCCTTCTGCTTTGAATGTTCTGACTGCAGTCCAGATCCTAAGAGGTCTCATCTCTTTCCCAACACTAAATCCTCCTAGGTTATAAAAACACTCCTTCCTAGCTTTGTCAGTGTCTTGAAGTCACTTGACAGCCTAAAACACAGTAAGAAAAAAAACTTCTGCCTGGTGGTTGCTTCTTAAGCAGAAGAAATCCCTGGTCTTTCTGTCTGTGACCTCCTTGCTTAAGGAAGGAAGAAAAGACATAGAAGAAGGCTAAGTCACCACACCCCAAGCCCAGTCTTTCCCCATACACAGTACCACTGCTTCTCAGAGTATTAATAAAGCAGGTGTTGAAAGAGAGGCTCAGCCCAAGGCATGCTCTGTAGCACACTTGTTGCTTGACCCACCTCCTCATCCCAGAGATTAATTAGGCCCAGCCTCTCCCTGCTAAATTGCCTTTCAGGCATATTGCTCAGCCTTCCTCTTCCTGCCTCTGGCAT
Source organism: Nothura maculosa (assembly GCA_032353885.1). Taxonomy (NCBI): domain Eukaryota; kingdom Metazoa; phylum Chordata; class Aves; order Tinamiformes; family Tinamidae; genus Nothura; species Nothura maculosa. Next base: position 539,855 of record JAUBOD010000147.1, read on the forward strand.
ATTCACTCGCTAACCCTTTATTTCAATATTCATGTTCTCATGTTCCTAAGGCCCTCCACTTGTTATTGTTAGGCTACTCCAAGGACTCCCTGGACTGGTAAGAGGCTTCAGTGCTTAACTACCAAGGCAGAAATGAAGGCATAAAATATGGCTTTGGGGGAAAGTGAACAAACACAGCTCTTGTGGGATGGAAAGCAGGAGCTTCCACCTTGTACTCTGTTCACTCTCAAAGTCTTTCCCTGAAGCAGTCACTGGATAAAGCACATCAGCAGAGTTGAGAGACAACCTCTTTATTCTCACCTCCCACACAAGCACCATTCCCACTAGGCACTCCTTGGAGACATGCAAGTTCAGAAGTCTTCAAGCAGAAGCAAGGCTTAACCTTGGTAGTCCAGAAGCCTAGGCTCAAAGGGGATGACCCATAGGGACAAGGCTTTGGCATTCAGCTCCAGAAGAAGACTCTGGGGGTTGCAAATGATGGTTGTGGATAGCTAAATCTACAGAATAATCTTTTATCATTTTTTATCAGCTAGCTTGTTCAGCTGTGCTCTGCTAGGATGGTTCAGTGTGTAATACGCTAGCTGCTGCCATTCTCCTTAAATGTCTCATCCTTTTTTTGCATCATCTCTGGTATCTCATCACAGATGAGTACCCCACTTTCAGCTCAAAAAAATCCTTAACGTTCAGTGTTTGCTTCTGTCTGCATCCCCCTTTCATCTATGCCACTTAAATAGACTGTAAGCTCTTTGGGGCAATACCTACCTCTTGCTAAGTGTGCACAGCAGTAAACTCATCACAGCCTTAATTATGGTCTCTAGACGCTTTTGTATTGTAATACAAAAAATAAATATTAATAAGTAGGATCAGCAGATTCACATACCAGACATATTGCAAGACACACCCCCGCTATATTAACACATGCTGATATGTGAATGTGCCTGCAATGGTTAATAACACTGTATACTTGGCTTGTCTGTATGCATGGTATGTTTTTCATTTAATATCCTTTCTGTTCATAATCATATGTCACTTAATATCTTGACTAAGAACATTTTGTAACTCAGTAGCACGTGTTTAGACAGAATAGTGAGATTATCTTTGAAACGTAGAACAGCTAGAAAGATCTGATGGCAAGTCTGATTTCCATTTCTCTAACTTTCTACTGAGGCTATCTGTATTTTGGAATTATAAACTATCAACGGGCTCATTCTTTATGTTTTAAATAAGTAAATCGTGCTCTCAGATATCCAATTTTTATGTGTGGATTGCACATTCCAAAGAAAATCTATAATGGAAAACATAATTGCAATAACAAGCACCCTACAGAGATGCAAAATTCCTCAAGAGGAGTGTTGGGGGTTAATGGGGCTCTTCTTTGCGCAGCTCTGTAGAGCCATTCCTATTCATATCAACTGAGTACTAGAGGAAAAGTAATAAAATTACCAACAAAAAACCCAGGTTCCTGCCTGTTCGCTATACTATGCTAACTTCTAAAAACAGAGCTCTGATTGTATGCTGAGCTAAACGCTCTTCTAACTTATGGTAACCATTAACTACAACCTGACTTCCCATTACAACATGCCACTGTGAACACCTATTAGCAGCTAATTGAATCATCTGAAAGTGGTCATAATTCAAACCTATGTTTGTATTTTCATAATGTTTCTTAAGGTTTTTGCTAGGCAAGGGAGAATATGCAAATCAAGATTATTCTTAAGAGCTCATTGTAGGATAGACGTTTACATGGAAATGTAATGGAGTGACAAAGGGGAATAAAGCCATATTGTATTTTTGATGTTACCCATGGGACGTGATAGGAGAAACTAGTAACAGGCTAACAAAGCTCCCCATCTCTAAACATTTTCCAGCTGTGAGCTACTGAAGAGCCAAAAAAACTCTTTGGGTCAACACCAACAAACATATATTCACAACATAATTTTTTGCAATTCATATTCATAATATCAAGACATAACTACAAGGTCATGCAACAGTTTTCTTTATCCATTTTACTTAAAGAAAGAAAAATATTTCATCTCAGGGGCATCAAAACACTATATTCTGAAGCTTTTATTTTTCTTGTAATTTTTAAACAGCAGCACCAAAGTACTATGTGCACAACACTATTGATTTATGTCAGAGCATTGTAATTTAACTCAGAGCATAATTTTTGAACAGTTTGCATTAAACCTATGATAAAAAGAGTTCTTGAATGCTGCTCTTGGTATAGAAAGAGTTGTTTCAAATCAGCATAAATTACCTTAAGCAAGCAAATTACTTTAAACCATGAAAAAAAAAGCTACTCTCAAGTTGAAAGGAGAATGTGCTTCACTTATTACTAGAGAACTGTCAAGTATGAGTAGAAAAGACATTACACCTCAGCTGGAGTTCCTGTGTCCCCAGCAAATAGGCTCCCTCCCTCCTGCTGAGTCACAGCAATGTGATGCTTCCAGCCCATGTAGTGCAACTTAAGGCATGTTCACCTAAAGCACACTCAAGGTGCCATAGGTGCTTGCATCGGATAAATAAATCCAAACTAAAAATAAAACTCTTGAGGCTAAACTTGTGTTGCTCCCACCTACAGTGCGAGATCCTAGCTGCCAGCAGGCCTGTCTAATGTAGGTTTCTATTTGTGCAAAGAGGTGTGAATTTCCTCAATCTCCCAAGTGTCACACTAAACCACACCTACTGCACCCTTTCTTTCCACATTATCCACTTGTCAGATGCAAAAAAAAAGAGGGGAAAAATGGGGAAAAGGCAAAAAAAAAAAAAAAAAAAGTAACATAGGAAGGGTGATGGCTGAGGATGGGCTCACATGTGTATGTCTCCCTGGTTTTGGGAAGCCCTTACTAACTTTGTTACCATCCTTCCTACAGGATGTTCTTCCTCTGCTTGAGCCATAGAACTTTTGGGGCTTTAAATCAGGAGACAGTTAATAATCATGTCATCTCTGCTGTATACCAGTTAAAACACGATAGAGTTGCTAGCACTGAGCATCTAGCAGCTCAGTGAGAGAGAAGCAGCAGCAGCTGCCTGTGTCAAAGCACAACCTCGTTTGCCATGTAAAGAAAGGCTGCTGGTGTCAAGAAAAGAATGTCCTTTCCTCATTGCCCTTAACTGCATTGAGCTATCAACATTTTTATTTTTCATTTCAGCACAAATTGCAAAAAAACTCTCTGGTAAAGATAGGAAAATAGAGGCCAGCTAGTGGATTGTGTGTCTGTCAGGCATTCAGTCCCCATTCCGTGGAAGAGAGGAAATTAATTTTTTTTTTAAATTCTCAACTCTGACCTACTAAACCTGGGGGTCATGACACCCATTTGGGAAAAGTTGCATGTTTTCCTCCTTCTTCTCATTCCACATGCATGTGCACACACACTCACACACACGCACACATGCCATGGAATCATTGCCCTCAAGGAATGTGTGGAAAATAAGCATCCAAATAACAGAGATGGAAAATTTTAATTTCAAATATGGGTTAATACTCCCAAAAATCCCTCAAAATTGTATGTTTACACTAAAAGTTCAGTTCAGCATTAAAAAAAACGCTTGGAAATGGCTTAGAATTAAATGACATGACAGAATCTGAGTGTAATTCTTTTTTCTTTCCAAGTCTTCATTCATTTTTCTTCCCCCTGTCTTGAGACTTATATTTTTTCCTCCCTTTTTTGATGCTATCTTCAGTTATTTCTTTTCCTCTCCTTCTCCCTGTTTCCTTGACTTTCCTCTTGCTTTCTGTGGAGCCTAACTTGGGTTCCCCACGGAGCTCATTCACAAGCCAGTGTTTCTTAGGCAGCAAGCCTTCCACATCATCACATTTGTCAGGGCTATTTCTGCAGCTTTCATTATACCCTAGGGCTACGGACCATGTGAGCCCTAGGTCTGGGGAAAGGAAGTTCACTCTTCCTGCCTGCCATGACAGCTGCCTTCAAGCCTTCCAGATGGATTTCTTGAACCCAGAATGGGAAAACTCCAGTTTAGGTTCAGTCCATAAACAATTTTCTTTCGTCTCTCCTAGTTACCAGGCTCTTACAAATTCCTGTCACTCCTAGATCCATTACTGAGATTCCAGTTAATATTTTCAGAGTTGCTTTTTACTAGGAGGTGACAGTAAATATAGTACTCCATACTTTTCCTCATGCACCTACATAGCTAGTCTAATGCAAGGACTCTCCTTTCCAGTGAGCTTTTCTCTTTATGCATCTGTTTGTAGCTGTCACATCTCCTTTGAAAAGGTGCCAATAGCATCCCTGAAAAGCATTTCAAATTTCCAAACTCATCTTGTGGAATAATGTTTCTGCTTGTCACGTTATTGAAATCTTTTGCCTCTGTACAAATTCTCAGTTCACTAATACTCATTCAGTGTTATTTATTGTCTGCGTACATTCAGCTACTGCTTCTTTTCCTCAGGACTGATACAGCAGGGTTATTTTCCTAGCATCTTACTTGACTTTAGTCTGTTCTATTCGTTCTGTTTTTGGATGCCTTTTTCATTTAATCTAATTCAGGCAGTTCATCAGCTCTCCCTTGCCTATGATTCAAGAAACACATGATTTGCTAACCTTGAAAATATCCACTGCCCATGAGAAGCCACAGCCACACAGTGTTACATAAGCTAAAATGGTACTGATGCCAGTTCCAGGGGGGACTAGTGTGACAGTACAAGTTAAATATTTATTTTGGTCTTTTTCACCATCAAATAGCAGATCTCAGGATCTCTCAATGCTCCTACCCAGCCTTCTAGCAGACATGCCTGAAGAGACATGAATTTGAGCATCCTGCAGTGCTGGTGAGCCACTTAGTTAAGTGTTCCCCTTTTGGGCCTCCCTTTTGCTACTATGCACAATAACGCTCAAGGCTATGCAGCTGCACTCCACTTCGTGCAGGATCAGGTTCCCCTGCCCTCCTTCTCCTGGCTTAGCACTTTTCCCCTCCGTTCTTTTTTTTACCTTACATCCGCACACGCAACACTTCAGAGGGCAGAGCACCGTTAAGCTAAAAGAGAATATGCACTTCTTACTTCTCTTCTTGGCCTTTCTGACAGCCTTTCCCTTCAAAGCCTTTACTCCACAAGCTGCCTGAAGCCAGCAAAAGTGTCCCCAGTGGCCTTGGCGCAGGCCCAAAGTGAGGGACACAGTTAGAAAGGAGAGGCGCTAGAGAAAGGCCACTTGCCTGCCAGCAGGCAAAACTCAGGGAAAGGGAGAGAGAGGGACCTACAAGGAGAAAGCAGTATTTGGGAGCCATGGCTGCAACCCTTTTGGAAACAAGTCTCTCTGAGATGAATGCCCTGCCAGGCAATCTGCCTGACTTCTACCCTCTGAGTCACTCAGCAGTGGCTTTGAAGTGCAAAGTGAGGACAGTGCCTGGGCACAGAATCACAGAATGGTTAAGGTTGGAAGGGATCATCTAGTCCACCCGCCCTGCTCCAGCAGGGACACCCAGAGCATGTGGCACAGGGTAAAGCATGTAGCACAGCCTTACTTTTTTCATCTATGAGTTTTTTTGTTTATTCCTTATGTGAGTGATATTATAAAGCACTATTTTTAAATGTTAATGGAAAATATGTCAATTAACGAACTTTGGGAGTCAGAAAGAAAGGGAATACAGGCCTGTATGCAAAAGTCGTGTCGCTTATTTTTCTCATTCTCCTTTGTATTCAGACCGTACAAAGGAATCAAGCAAGGCATGTCTCTGAGCCGTTCTCTCCAACTCTCTACCAATAAATAGGCAAAAGATCTTCACAGTCCTGCAGTTTATACTTCTCATTACTCAGTAACTTGTAAGCATGTAGTGTGTTAGCACCATGAAGCATGAAAAAAAATCCACAGTCCATGCAAATTGCCTATGGAGCTCCATTTGTACTGTTTTTCTTCTGGAACCTTGATTTTAGTGACTTATCTATCTAATTTATATATCCATCCTTTGTACTACCGTTAACATTGGTTACAGTGAAAAAATGTATTCACTCATCTGAAAGAAAATCCATCAGATCTTTTTATCAGAGTTGCAGGATGATATGTTTGGATGAAATGTCTAGCAGGGTCTAGCTAGGGCACTGGTTTGTTTAACATTTTCAGCAGTCATCTGGAAGGAGAACTAGGAAAAAAGCATTAATTATATTCACAGTTGACACTAAGATTAAGGAAGGAGAGGAAAATAAGAGGTTTATAAAGAAAATGTAAATCAGTTTATCAGGATTTAAAAATTAGACAGGCATTATCCAAATTATATAAATTTATCGTGGCAATATGTTAGTAAGCAGACCAGTTTGCTTAATTACAGTAGCTGATGCTGCTTTGGAAAATACTTTTTACAGGAAGAGAATGATAACTTGCACCCAGAAAACGGGTTGTCCATTCTCTACACAATATTTAAATGGTACAGACAGTCATAAAATCATAGAGATCCTATCAGGAGAAAAGTACATATAACTGAACAGGAAAGCAATGCAGGCTAATGAAACAACTATTCTGTGTGTCATACTTTAGTCTAATGAGAAGAATGAAGTTCAAATGGTCACAGATCACCTGCAGTGCTCTGTGGTGCTTTAATGGTAATTTTTTAATAGCAACCTCCACCCGCTTTGCTAGTGAGAGGTCTTTCCCAAGACCAATCATGACAGAATTTGCCCCCACTCTCCCCTCTTTGAGGTAGCATTGCATGAAGGCTCGGGAGTTTTTCTGACATATTTCTATTGGCCACTGAAAGGCTAACATGGTCCGTGCTACATTCCCATGAGACACGTGCATGCTCCATCCTGGGTATAGCCAGGCTATATTTATTCCAGTTAGGTAGATGCTTGTTAGTTTTGTGACCAAGCAGCTAGACCAGCTGGCAGAAGACAGTCTGCTGGTGAACCAGTGTCCTAAGAGAGGTCATGGCAAGCTGGCTATTTAAAGGGAATGGTTCCTCAATATTCCTTCCCACCTTTAAAGGGCAGGCCAACAGGGGCAACACTGTCTTGGGAGTTTAGAACAGGCCTTCTGACCAGGAAAAGGGAGTAAATGAGATCTTCTACAGGTAACTACAAGAAGCCTACTGATCACAGGCCCTGGTCCTTATGCGTGGAATTCAACCACCCTGATGTCTACTGGGATAATCACACAGTCCAGGAGTTTCCTCCAGAATATGGCACATAACTTCTTGATGCAGGTGGCTGATGAGCCTAAAAGGGGAGGGGCACTGCTAGACCTGATACTAACAAACAGAGATGGCCTAGTGGGAAATGTGAGAGTTGGGGGCAGTCTTGGCTGCAGTGACCATGAGATACTGGAATTCATGATTCTGAGTGGAGAAAGCTGGGCAAGAAGTAGGATTGCAGCCCTGGACTTCAAAGAACTTACTTTGACCTCTTCAGGGAGCTCCTTGGAGGAATCCCCTCAGCCAGGGTCCTAGAAGGAAAGGGGATCTAGGAGATTTGGCTAATATTCAAGCACCAGTTTCTCGAAGCTAGGATTGGTGCATTCCTACAAGAAAGAAGTCAAGTAAGGGGGCCAGGAGACCTGTATGGGTAGGCAAGGAGCTGTTGGGTAAATTTAAGGAGAAAAAGAGCATATACATCATGTGGAAGAAGGGTCAGGCCACATGGGAAGAATATAGGCACATTGTTTGAGAATGCAGGGATGCAACGAGGAAGGCCAAGGCTTGTTTAGAATCGGTTAGCAAGAGAGGTCAGGGACAACAGAAAGGGCTTCGACAAATACATCAGCAGCAAGAGGAAGACTAGGGAAAAGGTTAACCTGCTGCTGAATGGGAAGGGTCCCTTGGTGACAGAGGATGCAGAGAAGACAGAGTTACTAAATGCCTTCTTTGCTTCTGTCTTTACTGCTAAGCCTGGTCCCCATGAACTATAGAGCCTGGAGACAAGAGAGATACCCAGGAGAGAGAAGACTTTCCACTGTTCGAGGAGGATTGGGTTAGGGATTATTTAGGCAAACTGGACACCCATAAATCTATGAGTTCCGATGAGATGCACCCAAGAATGCATCTCCTTCAACCCCAACTGGTGGGAGTTATTGCTCAGCCATGTTCCATCATCTTTGACAAGTCCTGGAGAGCATGGGAGATGCTGGAGGACTGGGAGAAAGCCAACATCACTCCAGTCTTCAAAAAGGACAAGAGGAAGGCGCCAGGAAACTACAGGTGGGTCAGCCTCACATCCGTCCCTGGAAAGATGATGGAGCAGCTCATCCTAGAGAACATCTCTAGGCATGTCAAGGAAAAGAAGTTGATCAGGAGAAGTCAGCATGGGTTCACCAAGATGAGGTCGTGTTTGATGAACCTGATAGCTTTCTATGATGAGATGACTGGTTGGATGGATTATGTGAGAGCCATCGATGTTGTCTACCTTGACTTCAGCGAGGCTTTCGACATCGTCTCCCATAATATCTTCATAGGAAAGCTCCAGAAGTGTGGAATGGGCGAGTGCACGATGAGGTGGATTGAGAACTGACTGGATGGCAAAGCTCAGGGTGGTCATAAACAGGGCTGAGTCCAGTTCGAGGCTTGTGGCCAGTGGTGTCCTCCAGGAGTCAGTACTGTCCTCCAGTGCTGTTCAGCCTGTTCATCAATGACTTGGACAAGGGGACTGAGTAGACCCTGAGCAGGTTTGCAGATGATACCAAGATGGGTGGAGTGGTCGACACTCCAGAGGACTGTGCTGCCAGAGGGACCTGGACAGACTGGAGAGTTGGGCAGAGAGGAATCTCATGAGGTTCAATAAGGACAAGTGCAGGGTCCTGCACCAGGGGAGGAATAACCCCAGGCAGCAGTATAGATTAGGCTTGACCTGATGGAAAGCAGCTCCATGGAGAGGGACCTGGAAGTCCTGGTTGACACCAAGTTAACCATGAGTCAGCAGTGTGCCCTCGTGGCCAAGGCAGCAAATGGGATCCTGGCCTGCATCAGGAGGATGTTGCCAGCAGGTCGAGGGAGGGGATCCTGCCCCTCTCCTCAGCTTTGGTGAGCCCATACCTGGAGTATTGGGTGCAGTTCTGGGCTGCCCAGTATAAGAGAGACGTGGAGCTTCTAGAGACGGCCCAGCGGAGGCAACCAAGATGATTAAGGGAATGAAACATCTCTCGAACAAGGAGAGACTGAGTTAGTTGGGCCTGTTTTCTCTGGAGAAGACTGAGAGGGGATCTGATTAATATATATAACCTGAATGATTTATATTAATACCCGAATGAAAGGTGAATGTAGGGTAAATGAAGGGAGGATGGGGCCAAACTCTTCTCAGTAGTGGCCAGTGATAGGACAAGTAGCAATGAGTATAAGTTGAAACACAGGTAGTTCCATCTCTATGTGAGGAAGCACTTCTCTATTGTGAGGGTGACAGAGCCCTGGCACAGGCTGCCCAGAGAGGCTGTGGAGTCTCCTTTTCTGGAGATCTTCACACCGTACCTGGATGCCACCCTGTGCCACGTGCTCTGGGTGCCCCTGCTGGAGCAGAGGGGTGGACTAGATCATCTCTAGGGATCTATGCCAACCTTAACCATTTTATGATTCTATGATCTCCACAGAGTGTGAACTGAACTAGATCAATATATGTGCCTTTATACAATCAGTTTGTAACAGGCATGAAAATACATGTGGCTACTTTCTCCAATGCAATTTCTTTGGTCTTAAAGTTAATTCTAGAAATTCCTCAAGTTTTTCAAGTGTTTCACCCATAAATCCTTTGTAGTAGGTTTTTTATTTTTTTAATAACATGATTTGGCAAATAATATTCACAGTTTGCTTCCCAATCTACACCAAAGTTTAGAAGAATCTTGTTTATTAATCCAGTTTTGGATATTTATTTTAAGGACCCAAAGCTTCCCTCTAAGGCCTGAATATTAAACATAGAATAAAATACATGGCAGGCAAGGATGAGTGTCCTGATCCTTCCTGTAACACTATAATTCACGAGTGATTTTTTTGACATCAGAGTTGTCAGGTAGCACAAAATAGGCACAGCGCGGGAGAAGGAGTAGGCTTGTAACCATGTCTGAATTAGAGATATACTAGATAAGATATTATCTTCCAAATCTAACCGAAAAGAGTGCAATCTCTAGCCGCCTTACCTACATGTCACAGCTAGCAGCTCGTTTTCTCTCTGCTCTAGAATCCTCAGCCATTCTTATCACAATGAATCTGAATAGCTCAAACAATTTAAATTGCATGTCTTGACTAATGGACTTAAATGTTTAGGGAGCCTTTACTTAAGCAAACCTACCAGGCAACTGAAATGGACCTTCAGAAGGGAGATAGCAATTTGAAGTTGAAAAGGCAACTTCTTCCACAGGTGCAGCTCTTTGCAGAGCATGTTATCTATAAACACACACCAATAGCTTCATTCTGGGGTCTTAAGGAAGAAATAAAATGCATGGGCCTTCTGTCAAAAGCACAGATCAAAATGCAAAGCTGACTGCATTAGATGCATTCCCTGTAGCTGTAGCTCAGGGTTAAAAAAAAGAAAAAGTACTGTTATTTGCCAGTTCTATATATATGCTTATATGTAACCTCAGCACTTGATTTTCACAAAGATTAAGTGGTGATGACAAGTTATAGAAGCATTTAGGCCAGAAGGGACTTCTGGAGAACTCTAGTCCAATTCCATGCTCAAGGTGGAAGTAACTTCAACATTAAAGTTGCTCAAAGCCGTGCCCTGCTCCATGAAAAGGCTCTTCTCTCACTAAATCCTTCCCAACTCATCCCTGACCATCTCCCTCACAGATCCAGGGATGCTGAGCCTGTCTGGGTCACTACCTCCTGCATCTTCTCACCCACCTGTGGGAAGAAGCCAGGAGGAGAGGAGAGTTACGGCAGGTGGACATGTCTGAATCCTGGTGCTATCCCACACCTCTTTCTTCCTCTTTAGAGTCTGCTTTGGCTTCTTGGAGATGCCACCTACCTTCCCTTCTCCTCCTATTTTCTATAGGGCCATCTCACCCTCCTTCTCTCCCATCTTCTTCCCCAGGACTGATGATGACACTTGGCAGCACAAATGGCACAGCTACAACCTGCCCATTCCTCCTGTTGTGTCAGTGGCAGTGACTGGAGAAAAAACTTTAAGGAGGGTGCCGGAGAAGGGGAATGTACCTGGGGACTGACAGGATGTCCTCAGGTCACCTGCAGCAGCCCCTGGCAGCTGCTCAGCTCAGCACAGCACCCAGAGGAGCTGGAAGCAGTGTGATGGGAACCTCCTGGGAGAGACCGAAAGCAGGAAAGGGGGAGAAGTCTGTGACCCCAAAGCAACACATGACAGCTCTAACTTTCCTCCTTCCACATTGATTTCCAGATACTTTTCTTTAACTAAACCCATGCCACAGAGAAGAGCAGTGACCAAGGCTCATGTAAGCGTGATTGAAAGTGCCCTGGCTACACATGGGGCTCTGCCGTGGCTCTTTTTTAACCCCTATAGTAAATATGCCCATGTTGATGTGTCATTTGTTGCTCCCACACTGTCTGCAGTTCAGAATATCTCTACCATTTAGCTAATTTAGAAGCTCAGAAAGGCATGCCAGGATCTGTTTGTTTGGCCTTATCAACTGCCATTGCAAATACAAAAAAAAATGCGAAATCCCACAGTATTCCTATTCAGTAAAATACTCTGGTCCTGCTACAGTTCAAAGTACATCTTTTAGAGCTGGAAGACAATTTGCTCTCTGAAACAGTCATACTCATCTGTATTTCAGACCAACATGACATCAGTGAAATCACAGTCCAGGCCGAAAGGTTTTTGTTTGTCTGCTTATTACTGGCACAGGCATCCGTGAGTAGATACTTCGCTACAGGCCAAACACTGCATTGTTAACTCAGATAGGGAATGGGGTTTTCAAAATGCTTAAGGAATTCAAGTCCCAGATGAAAATAGTACTTACATCCACACCTTACTCAGGGTTTTCTTTGGATTTAATACCAGATAGAGACAGAAGGTTTGAGTGGCCAAATCCATCTGTTTGTGCCCTGTTGTTTAGTTACTTGACTGAAGGAAAAGTTTACCCAGAGTCTTAGAACGTAAATGAAAGTGGGTAATTTTTTATTACCACTGACTAGTTACTCTGACTTTTGAGATGCCTACAAATTTTCCTGTATTTCTGCTTGCCTCAGTCTCAAAATGTAGGGAAGTATTACCAAAAGATGTGCACTGGACTGCTAATCAAAATTAAAGTCAAAACTCTTTGTAGCGAAGCTCAGGTTTTATTCTTAAAACTTCAGCTTCAGTCTCCTAACTTCCAGTCTTCTCCTGGAGTGTTCTTCTGACTTAGACATAAGGAAAGGTAAGCAAGCAGTGCTGCTGGTAAAAACAAGAGTACTCAAACCTTCAGAACTAAGTGCTATCAACAGAAAAATATGCTTTGATGAGTTATTTCTGCTTTCTCAGGTTCTCGTAACGCAACACACTTTTGGGGGCTTTTTTATGGGCTTATTTATTTATTAATTTATTTTTGCTTCAAAACAAATTTGGCATATACTTTGAACCATGAGTCTGTCTAACAGTGAGGTCAAGATGAACCCAAGCTGAAGAGGTTCAAGTGTGAAATCAAGTCATAGGAGACTACAGAAAAGAACAGGACCAGAGTGTCAGCTGGCTCAAAGTGGCATCAATTCTTTGAAGTCATTGATTTATATGTTTTGAGGCAGTTGTTCTTCAAGTTTCTTATTGACTTGGATTGGGATCTGATTGGGATTACTGGTCTTGGTTTGGGACCTGCTGCTAGCATCACAAAAACTCCCTGGGCTTAGCTGGACCTCAAAGGTAGAACTGAAAAAAAAAAAAAGCAGCTGGGGAAACCTTTCTCTTCCTGCAAAAATACATGGAGGCTAAGGAAAGAGGGAATAAGACTCAGTCTTTCTTTTGACCACCAGCAAGGCGGGCTGAGAAGAGACTGCTGTTCCTGTAACAAATGAGGTCTCAGGGAGATGCAAAAAAGCTTGTGGCAACAGCCTGAGATTGTCTTGCAATATCGGTGTCCTCAGATAGCCTGGAAGGATGATGAAATTGCATTGCATGAACTGAATATCTCACTGCGGACATTGTGCTACAGCCCCATGGGCCATCATTATGTGGGGTCCTGCCCACACTGCCTGCATCTTTGGGGCAGAGCACCGAGGGTACTTGAGGGCCAAACTTTCAGATGGAGTCGATGGTTTTAGCCCCACCGGCTTCCCTGGAAACCTGTTGATTTACAGCAGCGGAGGCTCTGGCCCCTGCTATGCTTAATATCTGAGGCAGGTTTTCATTGGACACAAAAGAATGCTCTTTGGGACACTTTGAAACCTGTGCTGTGCGCTAGCGAGGAGCTAAGCGATTCCCAAGATTTTCAGCGAGGCATGTGCAAACACACGTTGTGCGAGCGAGCCCCTTCAGACACACAGACACAGAATACGCTCCTTAGCATGTGCCAGGGTGAAGAAGAGTTTTCTAAGTCACTTCATTTTTACTGGAAACTCCACGCCAATACTCCCACATATAACGTACCGTGCACTCCTCGTAACCAGCGTTGTCTGAGCTTGTGGTATTTTAATAAATGCTCCTGCCGAGCCAAAGCCTCTCTAAGGCACCTCACCTTTGTCCAGAGGAGGATCCCAGCTGAACAGGAGTCCTGAGAGGGTGACCTCTGCTACAAAGCAACACCTAGGTATGTTAAATGAGTTCCTATTAAAAATAACTGCGCTTCGTACTTCCTGGAGTAGAAAGGGGTACAGTCTGTTTAGGGAGTGCACGTGAGGGTGACAGAAGGCAACAAAAAATCCTTTCACTGTACACAGAGCAAAATGAGGAGGTAAAAATGAATGCCTCTTTTTTATTTTGTAGGGACAGGTTGGCATAAGTAGATTATTAGGCTTGAGCTGCATGGAAAAGAAGAAGGTTTTTTTTTCCTGAAATCCTGATTCATCTTCATTATTCAGTCACTCAAGCTTCCTTGGAAACAGAGTGCCACTGAATTATTATGGCAGTCATAGATGAATTCAGCAGAAAAATATACATATAATAACGAAAGAACGTAAAACTGCTCTCCTTGTGCAGCCCTACAGAGAGACAGCCAGACAAAAGCATGAAAAAATTGACTGTCTGGCCAAGAATGAAATTGCTGGCAAGTCTGGCTTCAACCCTGCTATTAGCTTTCTTGCAGCTGCTTCAACTACCCATGCAGTATTGAGATAAGTGCATTCTCTGAAGTCCTTTTTTTTCTAATTGGAAGTTAAACATTTATTTGCATATTAGCCTATTCCTGATTAATACCTCTTCTGAAAGAACTTAAGAGCTATCAGTCAGCCAACTTAAATATATGTATGTGTATATGTATGTGAGAGAAGGAGCTCTCAGAAATGTTATAGTATTTAGGGACAAATTGCCCCCGCTTTGTGGGCCAAGCCTTCCCCAGATGCGTCACTTGTGGGGCAATTCTGCTGTGCCAAGGGGCAGGACGAAGGCGGCAGCTCATGGCTAGGGCAGGCTGGGAAGGGAATGTGCTCTTGCAAATCCCCTGCGTGGGGCAGTTCACTAGTGCAATGGGCAGGTGGGCAGAAAAGCACCTACATGGTATCTACCTGCAGAGCTGTGACACTGCAGCCACCTCCACCACAGAGGGGGCTGCAAGCACTGCCTTGAAATATTCCAGTGGGAGCAAAGAGGACGCATGGGGAAGGGCTCACGTCCTGCTCCTGTCCCTGCAAGATCACTGTTGAGGGCTGGGGCAGGGTGCACTTGGGGTCTGAGCTTTGGGAATGTATTTGGCACCCGACATGTCTATAACACTTAAACAGCCTTCAGACTCACTCTCCTAAGCTGCCTGCCAAAGAGTTCCTCTCTTCAGAGGTGTCAGGCACTTCTGTTCAAAGCCCATAAAAAGGTGGCACTATCTAAAGTGAGGAACAGAAAAGGTAAGGGAAGATGTGCCAAGAAAGTAAGTGCACTCTTCTCATTCCAGGGCATGGCAGGCTTAAGGAAAAAAAAAAAAAGGCACCAAGGAACCCAGTGGTTGTTTTTTAGGAAACAAAAGAAGTACTTATGGCTTAGCTTTTCCAAGTTAGTGCATTAGCAGATACACTAAACAGACAGCTTGATCCGGATGAGTCACACAGCAGAAAAGAAACAATGACCTGTGTGTTCCTCCAGTACAAATTATTCATTTTTCTCTGTCAATAAAGACTTTATATATATAAATATATATATACACATAATTGCATTCGGGCAGCCAATCAGGAGGGTGTGCCTATAGGAAGATAATCATCCCCAGGGAATCAAATGCATTTGTCAGGGTGTCAGAATTTCACGATACCCTAAGGCAGCCACAGCATCTTAAAATAACTTAAACACACCTCGTATCATGCCTGGATGTTGAATCAGCCCAGAGATGCCAATCACCCACTGCCATTCACAGGAAAATCAACTCGGTTGCTCTGATCCTCACTCCTGAACTTGTAACTTCCCTCCTCAGAAATCAAGCAAGAGGAGAAGGGGAGGCCTCTGTGTGTGTGTGTATGTTTAATTCCCCAGCCTCCACAATAACAATTCTACCCTTTGAGCCTCCTCCTTGGGAAAGAGCAGAAGGGCGAGTTGCCCTTTCACAACAGCTACTTGCTTAAGGGAGGCAGCACAGCCTGGTAATTACCACAGGAGACAGCAAACCTGGGCCTTCCTCTTAGAGGTTAATAGGACTTTTGCCAAGATGATTTAATCCCACTTAGCTATTCTCACTCAGTCTTTCTACTGTTTTCAGAAGTATCTGCTAATTTGAGTTGTGTCACTTTTCCAAGAGCTCTACGTGCTTCTACTTTTCAAGGGATCTAAATTTCCAAATTTTATAATATACCCACGTGATTGCTGTTGCTGTGATCATTATTTCTTGGTACTGCAAGAGGGCCCAATGGACCAACTCCAGGCCCGTATGTGCAGTAAGGCTTTCCTGACTTCAGTTAATTGCCCATCTCCTCTAGAAAACAAAACCGAGACTCAGCATCCAGGTCATGCTGGGATCAAATGAGAGATCCAAATAGAATTTATTTGTTGAAGTGCTGTCACTCTCCTTCACATCTTGTTTGCTTTATCTCTAAACTAAGGGTGGAAATACTGACTTTGTGAAGGACTGTGGGACACTAGGTTGCAAATCGCTTGGTAAGGTTAGCACACCATTGCACTCAGGTCCTGCTCAGCTTTACTGCACTCAGTTACCGCTCAGCTTTGGGACACACGAGCATCTTTTACTGCTTCGCTTCACTGTCGTGAGATCCTTGAGCTTGTGGTCCAACAAATTGTATACATTCCCACTGAACCAAGCGCAAGCATGTACATGGAAAACAAAAAAAATGGATTATTGCGTTATTATTTCTGGGATTGCTACAAACGGGGACAAAGGGCACAATTACCAAAGTGACTTGGTCCTTTCCTTGCGTGGCCTGCAAGCTGCCCGCTTGCCTTGCATTTTGCAGGCCACTAGGTGGAAGTCCTGCTCCACAGAGCCTCACACCAAAACCCCTCCGCAAGTGGCAGTCAGGGCTGGAGCAGTCCCTGTCAACTTGCTTTTTTTTTTTTTTTTTTTTCTCTCTCTCTCTCTCAGATGGAAGAGAAAGATGAGGAACCAGAAGCCCCGGTCCTATTTTTTCTTTTTTTTTTTTCTTTTTTTCTTTTTTTTTTACAAAACAGGGATTCTGTTGCAGTGTGCACAGTATCACAGGAAGCATATATCAAAATCAATATATAATGAAATCATAACAACAAGGCTTGTCACAGCTAGGCATAAAACCTGGAATGTGCCTTGAGAAGGAGAGACAGATGAATTTGTCAAGCGTGCCATAACACAAGCCCTTTATGAATTATTAGTGATTTATAATGCACTTTCAGGGGAGTGGGGAGAACCTAGAGAAATGAATGGGCTTTCTTGGCTTTCTCTGAAATGACAAATGCTTTTTTTATTCCTCTTGCTCTCTGCTGACTCCCAGGTTCCATGCTCTGCATATAAGCCCACTTAGCACGAGGTAACTCTATATCTCCTTTTTCTGCTGTTTTTGAAATGAAATATCTCCCATGACAACTTTCCGTGGCAGTGCCTGCCAGAAGGCAAGCTTAGGGGGTAAAGTCCTTTCCTAAGTTTGCCTGTCCAAAGCCATTTGCCCTGCAGCCTTGCTCAGGGCTGACCCAGTAAAACCAGACAAGCAGCTCACCCACGGTCTACCTCCCTTCTTGTCTTCTTCTCCCCTTGCTGCTCCCTGTGCGCTCTCTGTCAACTATTTAAGTTAATTCACCCTTAATTCCTGGGACCACCAGGCGCTTTTGTCTCGCCAGACCGAAATGCAGAGCACAGAGTGGGGTAGTCCTGAAGAGAGAGACAAGAAAAATGGCAACACAGGAGGGTTAAAGGCAGGCTGAGCCTAGCAAGCATCGTCTAGACTTTCCGTCTCATGATTCAGTGTGTCTGATGTAAAACTATTTAAATAAGAGTTATGTAAATAACATGGCAGACAGATAGATTATTTAATATAATCAAAGTGAGATAAAGCCCAGCCTCCAATTTTTCCCTAAAGTAAAGCTGCTTTGTGCCATCCTCCTAATGCAAACAGCCCCGAGGGCAAAAGCCCCAGCCAAGGGGGAGATCACCCCAGCGCAAGGAGATAGCCTCTTGGCTTGCAACCACCAGGCAGCCTCTACACTGCTTCTCCAGCCCTACAACCAAGCAAAGGTCCATTCATGATAAAACCCCACAGGTCTCAATTGCCATAACAGAGTCTCAGAGGCACTGCCATGTGGAGCAGCCTTCCCTTGAGCTGTGCTGGAGAAGTTGCCTTCAGCAGACCCGGCCCGCAACTGTCACAGAGCCAGAGGTGACTGGGCCGTAAAGCAAGCAAACTTCCCTCTTGATTTTTCACCTCCTGGTAGGACTGGCATCAAAAGTTGAGCTGAAAATGGCTTGCTGGGTAGAGTCACACTTCCTGGTACCATCTGGTAGCATATTCATCTTTAGCCCGTTTTAAACTTCCCAAAACATGCCTGTGCCCCATGCCTACAAGCAGGGGAGGCCCACCAGACTCGCTTGAAACTAGGATCCGATGGCAATGAAAACTTGGGCACATAGGGCTCACTGCAGGCTGCAAAATCCACTGGTGAGGCGGCTTTGGTGCACAAGTAGTTGGGGCCCACAGGTGTGTGGGCCAGCACAAGGCCAGTTTGGGTTTGCTGACATAAGCAGCAGTTGTTACAGGGCAAATGCACCCTGTGTAATATGATTTCCACCAGTTTTCCTAGGATACCATGTTTCCCACTAACTTGGTTTGTTTTTATTTCACAGTGAGGTAACTTCACATTCTTGACATTTCCTCTCTCTTTCCCTTTAAACATATAGGCTTGATTTGACCGTACTTACATTAAAATCAACATGCAGACAAGTTTAAGTAAAGTTTAAGTAAGGACTGTGCTGCTGACACTTCGCTCCTTACCACACTCTCCTGCCTCTTCTTCCCATTCATAGAATCATAGAGGCTTAAGGTTGGAAGGGACCTCAGAGGTCATCTAGTCCAACCTCCCTGCACATGCAGGGTC
>JAUBOD010000147.1:575126-586665 GCA_032353885.1 Nothura maculosa
GGCGCGGCGGGCGGCGGCAGTTGCCAGATGTCGTTCCCCGGCGGGCAGCCCCTCTACCGCGCCGCCGCCGGCGCCTTCGTCTACGACTGCGGCAAGTTCTGAGCGCCGCGGCCACCGGCACCGGCACCGGCAGCGCCTGCTCCTCCTCCCGCCCGCGCCGCGGAGAGCGCGAGCGCCGCTAAGCCCCTTGTGTACAGAGACAGCCCCCGAGCATGTCTTGGTTTGTTAAAGGACAGTGTTACTGCAATAACACGTAAGTTTTTGGTTTTTTAATTGCTTTTGAGAAATGCTCCCCCCTATTCCCCTCTCCTCCCTGAAGATATTCTCATGCCCCGCGTTTAGAAGGGGGCCAAAACCCAGCGTAGAGTACCAGCCTCCTTGTATTGTTGTCCTCCTTCTTCTTCCCCGCTCCCTCTTTTACAAGGACTTGTTTTAAAGTGTAAATTGCGACATAGTAATTTATTTTTAATTTGTAGTTGGATGTTGAGGACCAAACGCCAGAAAGTGTTTCCCCCCTCCCCTCCCTGCGAAGTGACGTTAAAATTGACTGAAACGCTGATTTTTTTTTCACTTTATATATATATATAAAAGGGAAACTGTATTAATCTTATTCTATCAATATTTTTTTCCTTTTTTGTTGAAAATATTCTGAAGGTATTGCATTGTTTGTTTATTAATAAATTACCATTCAGTTGGAATGACCCTTCACACGTCTGTATACTTTAATACTTTCATTTAAAGCGAGAGAGGAAGGGGATTTCATAAGTAACTTTCTGGATGGAACAGCCCGTCTCCCTCCGCACAAATTCCAAAGACCATTTAGGAAGTGCCAGGTCCAAAAAGCCCTTTTTCAGTCCCTTCTGCAATATGTTCCACTTAGTCAGCTCGCCTTATCCGCTAGGAAAAAAAAAAAAAAAAAAAAAGAACAACTTTCCCATGGCAGCTCTGAGCTGGCAAATAAACAAACACGTTTTCTTAGCAATTAATGGGCAAGACCTGGAAACATTTGACCGTAGACAGTAGTATGACAACATTACGGCTTTTAAAATCATTTGCCTGTGCGGGGATATATGAAATGATATCTCCGAGGTGGGAGAACGCGCAGTCGATTCCTGCCGTTATGTAAATGTATAAATATTGAACTATCGATCTCGGCGAGTGTCTTGTATATGTATTTATCTAGAGGATTTACATATTTACATATGAATCTATATTTAAAGAAGGATTACGTATTTATTTGTAGTTTCATATACGCACTGCATATGTTTCTAAGCTGCACAGTGTATATTTAACGGGCCATATTCTGTAATACGTATACCCTTAAATATAATGTGAGCGTATAAATCACTGCGTTGTAGAGTTGATAGCAATGCGCGCACAAATCTCCGTAGCTGATAGGGAAAATATTTTTAAAGTCTGGTCCTATTCCCCCATTCCCGAAAAAGGGAGCTGCATTAAAGGGCGCTTGGACTCCCTGCCCTTACACCTTTCCCTGTCCGTCCTAGTCCTGTCCTTTACGGCCATTAGCGGTCTGTTGGAAGTGCCGTAACTGATCTGTTCTGAATTATTTTAGATATGTGTGGGGGATTTTTCCTTTTCTAATTTTTTATATATTTTTTCTCTTGTCATCCCAGCTCTTCCTTTATAAATCATAAATAAATAAATAAAATATATATGTGTGTATGCGTGTGTATAGGTATGCATGTGTCTATGCACACACACACACACATATATATGTGTGTGTATATATATATATATATATATATAGCCAGGGTAAAAGGGCACTGCACAGACTGACGTCCTGTCAGACCCCAGTCTCACCTTCTGGTCAATTTGCAATTAGAAGCCATGGGCAACGCGCATGACCTCCCCCCTTTGCAAATAACCGCCCCAAATGCAATAAATTCATTAACTTAAAAGAATCCACCTTGTCAGGCAGATCTGGGAAGAAGATTATTTGATTACCGATATTTAAGGCCTAAAGTTTGCTTTCAAGATAATACAGTTTCCTATCAGTATCTCCTATCTAAAGGCAACACTTAGCAGTAATTGCTGTTGCATTGTGAGGAGTTACACTATAAATAAATGCAAAGGTATTTTCAGTTAAACCTTTTACGTTGCTTTTGAGCTGCTCTTCCTCTCCAAAGCAATAATCTCTATGCAGAAAACACCCTCAGTGCTCCGAATGAGCTGCGGGCTTGTTGTTTTATAAAGTTGTTTTTAAATATGTTCGTTTAAAAAACTCATGGCGCTTTTATTTTTTTTCCCGCTAGTGCCTCTGTAGGGATTACCAGTCTTACGTATAATTACCGATTTTGTTAAGTTGGGTCCGAAAAAAAACCCTCAGACAGGCCGTCGTCCGGTTATTTTTAAGCTGAGACGAAGGAAAAGCGAAGCTGAATGTGTGTCCGCTCCGGGAGTAAATTTTAATCGCGGCTTCCCGTCTGTCACCAGTAAGCGAAATAAAATGTTCCCGGTTTCCGGCGGCCTTCCCTCCTGCTCCCCACTGTCACTTTCCCGGGTTGGGAACGGGAGAGGCGCCCCCGGCCCCTCCATCCCGGGTCCCGCCTGGCGCCCGCGCTCGGGGGCGTCGCGGCCCTTTCCCCCTGCTCCTTTTTCACTCTTTCTGGCCCCAAAGCAGAGCCCCATGGGCCCTCTTCCCACCGCCCTCCGAGACGTTGTTTAGCGCCGAGCTGTCCGTGTGATACTATCCCTCTCACATTATTTATCCATATATCCACATGTATAGATGTAAATGTATATATATCGATCGGGGAAGGTAGAGAGGCGAATAGGGGCGCAATTCGCGTTTTGCTTTTGCCTTGCGCCGCCCTCGCTGCCTTTTCGCTCTCCTCGACCGTCTCCAGCAGCCGGAGAAAAACAGGCAGCGCGCGAGCCCGGGCCGCGCAAGCTGCGCGGATCTGCTTGGCCGCGGGGGCGGGCGCGGGGCCGGGCGCAACTCCCGCGCATGGCCCGGGGCGGCCGCGCAACTTGCGCGGATCCCGGCCGCCCAAAGCGGTGAGGGCGCCAGCAGCGGCCCCCGAACTCCGCCGTGTGTGGGTCAGGCCTGGGGGCAGGAGGTGACCGGGAAGGGCCACCCGGTGCCCGGGCTGCGCGGCTCCTGGCGGGGATGCCGCTGCGCGCGGTGACGTGCGCGATTGCGGCCGAGGTTACGACGCGGTTTGTGGCTACGTGCGACGCGGCCGCGGATGGAGGGGGAAAACGCGGCGGCTCCTCGCTCGCCTTTTGCGCCCCTTTCCCCCTTCCACGCGGGAGTTGTTCACTCGGGAGTTGTGGCGCCCGAGGCTTCCGCGCCCTGCGCAGCCCCTGCGCGCAGCGCGGCGGGGCGGCCGCTGCCCCGCGGCCTCAGTGCAGGGCCCCGCGGCCCGAGGCGAAAAGGCCTCGCTGGGATCCGCGCTGCGGCCCGCAAAGAGGCACCCAGGCCGGTGTCCGTCTGAGCCGTGCCCAGCAAGGCCGAGCCTGTCCTGAAGGCCCCAGATAAAGACGCCCCAGCCAGGGCTGCGGTGCCCGGGCAGCAGAAAAGCCACGTAGCCTGGCGCCCCGCATGGTATTCGTAGCTCTAGCTCCATTTCTTAATGATTGCTTTGCTTTTCGGTTAGGAAAAAAACATTATATTTTTTTTCTCTTCCTTCACCTTTAATTTATTCGGGGATCATCGCTTTTGGCCGTTTCTGGTGGTTTGCTATGTGTATTTGTTCACCCATCACTTCGAGACCTAGAATGTCACTCAGTGTAGGGGAAATACTCTCGCTTCAGTTGAAGCTTGGGGATTTCTCGTTTTAAAGCGAGGAGTGGATAATGTCTATTCTGCAAAGGGATTAACCCCAAACAGAAGAGAAATGAGAACAGCTACTTCGGGTGTCAGAAAGCAAAATTCACAGGAGGGGGCAGAGGGAAACCAGGGTGCGGTTGATCCTGAGAAAGGCGAAACTAGGGGCCCTTCCTGAACGTCCCCCGGATGCGGGAAGGCGCTAAGGGTCCCCTTTGCATCCGGGGAATATTTCCCTAACGGGGATCCCATCCGTGGGGCTGCTAGACGCCTCGGGAGAGCGTTTTCCCCTCCTCGCCCTCGGTTCATCCCCGATGTGAGGCTGGAGCCTCTCGGGCGGGTTTTGCAGACGCTTTGCGGGAGCAGTTTGGTGGGAGGGGGCAGCGCGCCCCGACGGGGACGACGCGCGAGATCGGGGGTGACGGTGACGGCGAGCGGGGGGTGATGAGGTCAGCGCGGGCCCTATGACGTGGCTTTCATGACGTAGTGACTGCGCGTGGCCCCGTGGCGCGTGCAGGGCTCGACGGCGCGCACGCGGGAGCCGAGGTTGCGCGGGGCATTTTCCTACATCTCCCGCAGGAATCACTGATGTGAAGAGCGGCCACTAACTGAAAATCGGCTGTTAATCGATACAGGCTTTTAGACCTCGGCGTGGTCAGTTCGCTGTTATTTTCTTACCTCACCCCTCCAAGTTCCCTGTGTCGAGGCCAGGGATGCCGGCCGCCCTCGGCCGTTTGCAGACGCGCCTCTTTCCGCGGGGCGCAGGGGTTGCTCTCGCCCCGCGGCGCTGCGCCGGGGTCCTGCGCGCCCCAGCGGGGATCGCGCGGAGCGAGGGGCGCGCAGGGCGAGCGCAACTTTGCGCCAAAACCTGCGCAGGCTCCGCGTGCACAGAGCGGAGGCCGCCGAGGGGCAGGGGAGCGCAGGGGAGCCCGGGCTCCCCATGGATGTGCCCAGGCTTCGCTCTGCCCGTGCCTCGCACCCAGGCTCACGGGCTGGGAGGATCCCACAGGCCCTTCCCGTGCGGGTTTTATACATATATATATATATATTGTATATTTTTATTGTGGCTGGCCGCCCAGGCGGCCGGTGCGCGCCGTGGATGCGCCCGGGGGCGGTGCGGGGCCGCCGTGGACGCGGCCCTGCCGCTCTCCTCGCGCCGGGGCTCATAAAGCCACTCGCTCCTTTCCCAAGGCATAAACAAACGTCGCGTTAGGTCAAGATTGATGGTGTCCATGCAATAAAAACGGGCCAGGTCAGGAAGGAATAAAATTCAATCAGAGCTCGCGGAATCATTTTTCAGGGGACAGGGAGACAGAAAAGGAGACGTGGGTCAAGGGAGACGGTGTCGCCGATCCCAGCGCAGCGGCCGGGGGGAGCGGGCCGCGGGTTAACGAGCCATTGTTTTTGCTTAAGCGCAGCCTAATTGAGCGCCACGATAGCGACGCCGGCGCGGGGGGGCGGCCCCGCCGTCTAAGCGCGGCTCCGTGCGCAGGGGAGGCCCCCACGGGCGGCCCGAGGCCGCAGCGCCCGCGCTCGCCGGGGCCCACGCGTGCGTGGGGCAGCGCGCAGCTCGGCGCCATCCCCGCACGGGTTGGGCGAGGACATGGCGAGGGGCGAGCAGCCCACGGGATGGCCCTTTCCTTGGAAGGCCTCTTTGGAGGCGAGACGGAGCAAGAACTCAGCCCTGCTGCCCTCCGTGTGTCACCCGCCCTGGTTTCACGCGAGGGCCTCTCTCCTCTCGCCGCTACCGACGGGCTCAATTCCCTGGACGCGATTCGAAGCTCGGTGGCTCAATATCCTGGACGCGGTTCCAAGCCCGGTGAGGCAGCGTCACTGCTGCCTCCCAAGGATTCGGGAAATGCCGACCGAGGTGGCGCTTAGGGGAGCCCCGCGTCCTCCTCCCCAGCGCCTCTTCCCCTCTGGGCCGAGGCGAGTGCCTGGGGGCAGCAGAGAGGGGCCGGAGGGGGTGCAGACCCGTCCCGACCCGTCGGGGAGCCCGGGCGGCTCCAGCCAGGGTGTCCTTGGCATCGCTTTCCGTGCGCGTCCTCGATCTTGCCCCTTTCCATGCTGCCCCATCGGCCCCGATGGGAGCGAGTGTCGCTCGTGGGGCCGAGCTCGGCCCCCTCTGTGGGATGTTCAGGTCCCGACAGCGGGGTCAGGGAGGCTCTCGACGGGAAGGCCAAGAGCCCAGGGGCCTGGGGCGAGGAGGCGCAGCCCTGTCCCCCGCCAAGCGGGATAGGGGTCATTTCTTGTGCTGCACCTCAGCTACTCCCTAAGACCCATAACTGGCTCCCTGGTCCCCCTATGCCACAAAGGGTTAGCAATGATACCTATCTATATAAATTTCTTACATTTTCTTTTTACATTTATTTTTCCAGGGCTGGGGAGGGAAGTGGTTCCGGCTACCGGCGAGAGCTCTCCAGGTCTCCCGCTGGATGGGAATTGGGTGGTCGGCTTTTTTTTTTTTTTTTTTTTTTTTTTTTTTGCCCCCTAAATAAACACAGCTTGGAGCGACTTGGGTGGGCAGAAGGGAGCAGTTCGCGAGGGCGCTTGGGCCCGCGGCCGACCCGGGTCTCACCTGCCGGCGCCTTCACCTGACCTGTGCGCGCCGAGGGTCCTGGTCGCCTGGGGCCTCACCCCGCGCTCGGGGCAGCCGCTTCAGGCCGATTTCAGCAGAATTAAAGCAAAAACAATGAAACCCCCAAACTAGACTCACTCCCCCCTCCTTTCCAGACTAGTCACCTCTAGGGAGAATGCAGGAAAACCAACACATTTAGAACTATTAACTCTTTAAATAGCTGAATTTCCTCTAGAAAAAAAGACGCAAATTATTACACTCATGAGCTCAGAATATTTATATATTGTGTGAATCGATGAATAATCAGGTCGTATTGACAGAGCCGCTCGTCCCTCGGAAAGCAAGCACTCGGTTTCCACCAAACGCCAGGGCCGCTTTCCCCCACCGTTGCTGGAATTTATTTACTTGCCAGTCCATTCAGGCGGTCGGGTTTAATTTTTTTTTAAATAAATATTTGAAAGAAGGAAAAAGAAGAATGTTTTTCCATAGAACGATAATGTAAAAGTACTGATAATATCGTCCAAAGCAGAAGAGAATTGTTTAAACAATGTCGGTGCTTGCAAGATTGCCCTGTATAAATACGGTCGCGCTGCCTGCACATTTCGATGGAGGTTTCTGCTATTTTTTTTTAACGTGTGTGTTTCCCCTCTCCCCATGTGGGCAGCTGCAGGGTGACCAAGGGGCATCTCCCCTCGCTGGCCAGGGGGATCTGTGGGGAGCGATGGGGCTGGACGGGGCCCCCGGCCGCGCACGCACCGTGCAACGCCGCTCCGGGCAACGCGGATTAACAGTTTTTGCCTGCGCGAGGATTGATGCAAGTGGGCGCGGGCAGCGTTTCCAACCTCCCCTCTCGGAGCTGGGGTGGATTCGAAACCCAGCAACGAAATGCAGGAAAAAGAGGGGAAAAAGGAAAAAAACCCAGCGCTTTCTGCCGCCGCGCTCCCGCCTCCGCAGCGCTGGGGCAGGGGGCGCGGAGGGGGCGCGGACTGGAGCGCGGCGAGCTCATTAGCGAGGCCGAGGTCGCAATTAGCGGCCGCCGCCGCCGCGCCCCGACCTCCCCTCCGCCCGCCCCCGAGCCCCCCGCGCCCGCACTGCGGAGGAGCTGCCGGTGGTGCCTGGAGGCCGCGCAGCGCGGGCGCGCAGCTGCGGCACCGGCAAACGGGCCCTGGGCTGGGGGGCTCCCCGCTGGGCCGGGACCGGGAGTCTCCCCGCTGAGTTAGGGGTCTCCCCGCTGCCCCCGGGCTGCCCCGGCCCAACGGCTGCCAGCCCGCGCAGGGGGAGGAAGAGGATGTGACCTTCATGTCCGTCCGTTGTGCGCGCGGCAGGCGGGGGTGCTCCCCCAAAGTTGCGCTTAGAAGTTAAAATCATGTATTAAAAAATCGTGTTTTTCTTTCCCAGCCGGTGAGCGGTGTCTCCGCGCGGCAGCGCAGGCCGCGGGGACCGTCGAGCCCCGTTCCCGTCTCCGCGCAGTGTCAGCTGCTCCGGGCCGTCCCCGCGGGTCTCCCCGCGCTGCTGCCCTCGCCCTGGGGCTGGGAGGCGCTTTGGGCCGCGGGAGGCCCCGCTCGGGCCCCGCTGCCCCCAGACCCAACAGGGCCCCGCGGCAGCCTCCGAGTGCTCGGAACTTTCGAGCGCCCCTGAAGGGCCTCGAGAGATGGAAAAAAAAAAAGAAAAAGAGGAAAGAAAGCGAAGCTTTCGTGGCAGGACTGCCCTGGCCAGGCAGGCCCGGAGGGAGCGCCGCGCTGCGCGCTCAGGCGGGACCTGCGCCGTTATTTTACCACCCTCTGAAATTAACGGAGCTGCAAAGAGCGGGGACGAGCCGGGCAAAAGCAGGACGGGAGGAAGGGGGGATGTTGTCCTATACCCCGAGCGCACAAAATCCATGTGAGCGCGTGTGCGGGCTCGGGCCGCGGGCTGCACAGGGGCCGGCCGCGCAGGGCGCCGGCTCGGGCTCCCGGAGCGAGTCAGGGGTCGCTGCAAAGAGCAGTGGATAAAGGAAGAACGGAAAATAATGTGAGAAGAACGAAAAGAGGTCCAGGCTTTTGCCTAATTAAACGAACAAACAAACAAAAACTCCACATTTTTTGTCCTGTAATGACCAATATTTTTTTTCTTAAAAAAAAAAAAAAGAAACGAAAAGACATTCAAAAGACGGTCACCGCGAGTGGACTAGTGGCCAGTCTCTGCCCTTTCCAGCTCTTCTCCTCCTGCTCTCCAACATATAGGATGAGAAGAGAGAATAAACCGACTTCTCTTGAATGCGCCACAGTTAGAGACGAGAAAAAAAAAAAAGAAAGAAAAAAAAAGAAAAAAAAGAAAAAAGGAAAGCTGGCAGCTTGGGGCTTGTGCAAAGGTCCCGAGTTCTCTGCAGAGCTGTGTGAAGTCAGACGTACCAGCGAGCTACCCATTGAATCACTTGAAGGAAAAAAATAGCTACCAGCAATACAAAATCACTTTATCATAAAAGCGAAAAGCTTATTAATTATTTTTTAATTCTTATTTTATTTTTATATTGTTGCGGGCGCCGCCGGAGAGCCGGGGCTGCCCTGGCCGGGGCCGCTCGCCGGCAGCGCCTGCGAGGCCGCCCGCTCCGCCCGTCCCCACGCGGGGCCGCCGCCGGCTGCGGGGCGAGCGCGGACCCACGGAGGGGGCTGCGGTTGTTGGGGGGCACTCGCGCTTGGGGCGCCCTCCTGCCTCCCGCAACCTGCCCCTGCCTCCCCCCGCTCCGCGCACCTGCAGCCGCGCGCGGCTCTGCTTCCTCCTCGGCCCGTTTTGGGGCGGCGGGGGGCGCGGGGTCCCGCCTCGGCGCTCGCCCATCTCCCCATGCCCCCCCAGGCTGCCCCGGGCCCCGCAGCGCTCCCCGCCCCACGCGCGGGCCGCGCTCGTGGGCGCCCTCGGAGCCTCCGCGACCACGGCCCCCTGCGCGCACTGCGCTATCCAACGCCTCCCTATTGGCGTTTTCCCCTTTCCTTACACGCGATTAAAAGAAAAATAATCGGGGAGCACAGGCTGAAATAGCCCCGTGTATCCCCCCTCTTCCCGGCCCGTCTGAGGGATCGCGCTCTGCTCAGCTGCGGTGGCCTCAAGCGCGGCTCAAGCAATGGGAGTTAATTGGTGGGTGGAAGATCCGAAACCAGAGGGAAATGTATGGGCTTCCCGGCCTCTGGATAACCCGGGCACCTTGGCACAAAGAGCGCAAAAATATTTGCTCACCTTGAAGTTTCTATTTTTTAAAAATGTTTATTTATTTATTTATTTTAATTCTATTTTAAGACATCTTTTGAGATAGATGAAGCTCCCGGTCTGAGCTCTCATTATAGTAACAGGATGAGTAGATTCTGAGAGAGAGAAAGAAGAAAAAGAGAGAGAGAAAAGGCCCCCAAGCCCCTGGATCCGGATGCCGGGCAGAAAGGCTTTCTGCGACTCACACACACTCGGGAAGAAAGATCTGCAAAGCGCTTAAAAGCCCCCTCTGAGCGGCTTGAAAGCGATTCCAGCAATTAGGAATTAATTCGGCGTGGTCAAAGGCGATCTCATTGCAAAGCTGCATCGAGTTAGCCAAACTCTGGCGGAGTGCGGGCGCTGGGAACGGGCGGCTGGGGTGGAGGTGAGCTGCAGGAAAGGAAAACAAGGAGTGCTCGGGAAAGGAAGGAGAGGGGAAGCCAGGGCTAGGGAATGGCGAGGCCGGCGCTTTGCCGCGGGGCGGGGTGCGGGGACGCGCTTTTGTTTCCCTTTCGTTCAGTGGCAGAAAGGACTAAAAACACCCCGGAGGTCCCAGGTGATGGAAAGATGAGATGAAATTATCAAAAGGAAACCAGCGCCGGTGCGGTGAAAGGGGCGGAATGGGGTGATGGCCCCCAGTGGCAGGAGCCCCAGCCTGGTGGGCAGAGGGGGAACCCGCTTTTTAACGTGGGGAGGGCGATGGGCCCAATCCCGCTGCGGGGTCCCGGGCCAGGTCGGGGTGCTGGGCTCAGGCGTTTGGGTTGTTCCTCATGAGCTCCACGTCGGCGTCCACCATCTCCCGCACCAGCTCCTATGGGACACAGAGATATGGGTGAGGGTGACCCCCACGACCTCCTCCCTCCTCAATGGTCCAGGCTGGGGGCATTGCTCTGCTTTTCCCACCACCCTGATTCCCATTGCAGCTCAAATTCCCAAGCTGGCTCCAAGGGGACTGCAAGCGCATGGTGCTCCCATCATGGATCCCTGCTGGAACCTTTCCAGATCGGGTCAGCGGAGCCGCCGCAGGTGCCCTGCACTGCTGTCCTCAACATGGTGACTGCAGCTTGGGACAGTCACCGCTGCTGTGTCCCCTCCGTGGGCCTGGGCTGCCCTTCCCGCCAGGGCTCCCTGCGGCCTCCTGCCTCCTCGAGGAGCACACAAGGGCGCAGGGCAGGTACCCAAGGGGCAACTCACATCGAATGTGACCCGGGGCTTCCAGTTGAGCTTCTGCCTCGCTTTGGTACAGTCGCCTTGAAGGAAATCCTGCAGAAAAGAAGAGAGCAAACACCACGTTCACCTCGCTGTCCTGCGGGGTGCAAAGCTCAGCCAAAGTGCCCTGCGTGCCCCCAGCCACAACCAGTGGGTCAAACACTGATGCTGGGGCAGAAGCCCCCGGCGAGGCAGAGCCTGGGCACGCTGCACGCAGAGAGCAGTGGGCCCAGCAAGGGGCCTCGCTGGCCTTTCACTGGCCCCACTCGCTCCCTGCAGCGCTCAGGTCCTGCCATCCTCGGGGCCTCCATATTTCTTTTTAGGATGCAGTTTTTGTGGGAGCTCCTCTGCCTATAAATCACCAGGAGGCAGCACGATTTCACCAGGGCATCCCGCGTCTCGGGAGTTACTCTTTGCTCTTGTCTGCGGCTGGGGGGACAACTGCTCTTACTGCCTCGCAATGGGGAGCGTTTCATAGTAAACTGTCATACGCCTTAGTCATGCTATTGAGCTGCTTCAAATGCTTCTTTTTGCTTTTTTTCTTTTCCCCACATTTGTTTAAATAATATAAATCACAGAGCAAACATGCCAAATGTTCCCCTGCAAATAAAAACGTGATCACAGGTACATGATACTGAAAGACTGTTATGAATCTAGGTAACCACATCCAGCAGTAGTAAACATCCAGCTTTTTCCACCTGTATCATTTTATTTTTTTTCCCCTTAAGTATTTTGAGCATCTA
>JAUBOD010000147.1:590926-613184 GCA_032353885.1 Nothura maculosa
TAATGGAACAGCCAAAGCTTCCTGCAAATTATGTCCCGGTTCTGCTTTCCTTATTTCCTCTCTTAGACCACTGGTCTATGGCCTTTGCTTGTCCTATTAAAAATATATATATATTTAATTCAACAACATTTGTTTATACTTCCACACATGCTTCTACATCTAGTTTATGGTCCTACACTTTCACCATTATATCTCTATAAAGCATATGGCAAACTTTATTTTCTGACATAAGTATCCCCTCTCTTATACTTTTTGCAGCATTTTAGTAGCTATTTTTAAGGAGAATTTCACACAACCCATTCCAGGCACAGGGTCGGCCACACAGTATATTCAGGTATATGCTACAGCTTCCTGCTCAAAAAGAGAACAGCCTGGTTACAGCACTTGCTGCAAGTAAGAGGTTGCCCATTTCGCTCACTACCCAGTTCTTCTACTGTCGCCCTTATCCTCCATGCCTTAATATTCTGCAGCACTTGCCATGAGGCCTCATGATGTTTCTTAGCTCAGATGCAAAGTTCTTCAGGGGGACGAGCACGTGAGCAGTGACAGTGACTGCAGTGGAGCTGCTCTGAGGGCTCTGCTCTCTGGGTGCTTATGGAGATCCACCAGGCAGACGGTGCTGGCTTCACTTCTTTGCAGTGGGTAGTGTTTGTTATAATATCTATAGTAACAGGAAAAACAATACTATTATAAAGCAAGTGACTGCTATCACCGCAGTAAATATGAGGAGAATGTGAAGATAAAACACGTCGATGAGCAAAGCGTGAGCCTGATGAAGAACATGGCACGTATCTTGAGGAACTTAAGAAGAGCTGTAATGAGTGTCACTCAGTTTTCATTTTTTCTTTCCACTGTTCTTAGAAAAGCAAAGTTGCGGAGCACTTAGGGTGCCAAGGGAATAGAAGAATGCCAGAGAATTTGGTTCCTGATCTAAATTTGTTTTAATGCAGCATGAACAGACTCGCTTTCACTCTTGGGTCAGCAGCCCTTTGCAGAAAGACAGTATTGTTCACAAAGACCCAGAGAAAAAGGAAAAAAGCAAACACCCAAGCAACCCATAGGTAAAAACATATATATATATAAATATATACAAAAGAATGCCATTTAAAGTAACAGGTGCAATGTTTTCTTCTCAGCATGTTTTCATATGCAAATCTCTTCTTATTCTTGAGAATGTTGAGAAACTATGTTGAGAGTGAAGGGAGGGGAGAGAGAAAGGTAAGCAAAGGGCTGATTCTGAGAGGCCCTGAGCCCCTGCACTCCTGACAGGCACCAGCAGATCACAAGTGCTGGGCATCTTTGGGGTAAGGTCTTACCTAAGGATTTCACGGTGCCCTGGCAATGCAAGTCAATGTAAGCTGCATCGTCAACAAAATCAGAGCAGGGTCATCACTTTTCTGCTAGGAATCAGAGGTGTTGGAACAGCAGTTTTATCTTATCTGCTCGATAATCTCTAATTTGAGCAGCTTCCAAAGGGTTAAGGCGAATGAACTCGGAGCAGCAATAAACATTAGGGCGATAATGCCAGTAATGGAGATTGTCTCCCTGCCACCCTGGAGCCCCCCTTCTTCCCCTTCCCTCGACTGTGGTGCATCAGCACAGCCAGAGTCAAAGCCAGAGCTCTCTTGCAGTGACAGGGGGTGATAAGAGAACAGAAGAAAACAGCAAACTGTCTGCGCTGCTCAGGCAGCCAGGAATCGGGGTACTGTGTGTCCGTGGGGCCACACGCTGGCCTTGGGGCAGCAACGATGCTCAGTGCCGGCTCTGACAGACCCCTGTGAGGAAACAGCAGCAGCAGAACAGATCGGCTCCGTGGCCGATCACAGAGCCTCATCACTTCCATGGATGTGGCATTGGAGCCACGAACCACGCGGCTGTGGCCTGGGCACGAGCCTCACGGCACGGCACCAGGGCAGGAGAGCCGCAGGCCCTGGAGCCCCCTGCTAGCGCTGAGCATGACTCAAATCCACGGATTTGCCAAAGGCAGCCTGAGAAAGTGTCTTGGCCAGCATTGTCCCTTGAGCCAGATAAAATTCCTCCTGAATTACAGCCTGATCCAGCGACCACTGAAGTCAGTGCTGAATTTAACTCGCTTGCTCATGGTGAGCTGGCTTGCCGGGGGTCAGTGCAGATCCAAGGCATCTCACAGCGGATCAACCACGGGTGCATTTCTGAGCACTCCAAGTAACAAAATCACTCACAATGCACAGAAATGCAGAATCTGCTGAAAAAGCAGGAGACACCTGGGGCAGACAAAGAGGATTAAAATGCATTTGCCATTTATTTTATGGATAATTATAGCAGGTCGGTTCTCATCACTGGGCAAAAAACTACTCTTTCTGTCATGTTACATCCACATACTCGAACACACAAATCACAGCTGAAAATATGTATTATGTCTCCAAGAATGCAAACTAATAATTGAATGATGGATACTATTATGAACCAAATAGTCCCAATCACTCTAATGAAATAAAAGTGCTGTTTACGAAAGGCTGTACAGGTTAAACATAGGAGTTGGCTGTCACTGCTCTGTAGTGTTGCTGGCAAGAAGAAATAGTGTGTGAGGAGGACCTCATGTGCTTCAGGCTAATCTGTGGAGGAAGAGGTATCTGAATAGCCTGGACCTGCATGACAGGTATTAGAAACCTCCATGCACTTTCTCTTCCCAGCAGAGGTTTTGAGGAGGTTGTAAGCAAGTGTATTTCTTCAAGTTCCTCGGCCACTTCGTAGGGAGGATGTCAGTGTGTGACCTTCACACACGGTGACCTACTGAAAACAAGACCCTGGGAGGAATGAATCGTTTTCAAATGAGGTAGAGGTCGGCTGCAGTGTAAGAAAAGAACAGCTTTTCTCTTTTTTCGTGAGTGCCTCAGAGTCCTGCTTTTATTCATCAGTAAATGGCAAGGCATTTTCTCTTGCTTCCATCTCATTTTGGATGAAACAAAGATAATCATGTCTTGACCATATATGCTTTTATTGCTAGACACAATGTTTTTTACTTAGGTAAGAGCCCGCTAACTTATAAAATTATAAAATGTCATTCTCATTTTTTTAATAAACTATTTTTTTCCAGGACTTCTTACTTTTCTCATTTCTGCAAAAATCAGGAAATCTCTCTGTGAAGCTGTTTGAATCTAGGGGTTTATTGTGCTTTAAAGGCTACATTTCTTGCTAGAAATACAATATGGTCCCTAGGATTTATTCACTGACTGATGTGTCAAGATGAATAAGGAAACTGCCCACCCTACAAATCCATTCTGCAAGGCTACTTTTCTTTTCTGCTTCCATTAAGAAGATACTACATTCATAATAACTATTTTGGAAATGTTAGAGGGTTTCCTTATCATTGCTGGGTGAATATCAAATGGCAAGCATTAAAACAATAAACAGTGCAGTGAACTTGTATTCTATCTATAGATGTTCATTATTTATCTAAGAGCGTTAAGCAGTAATTTAATTAACACAGGTCTGTGATTAGCAGGATATTACCATCATGTAGGGTGAATTTCTTTATCTCATACAGACAGGATGCATCGTTTTGGGTAGTTTTACTACCTCTGTGGCTCTGTATACCTTTGTACTAATAAAAACTTTAATTTACTCAAAAGGTCATTGCCTATCTGAAGAACATGCCATCAGAAAATTCTGACCTACCTGTAATCATTAATTGCCTTCTTCAGCATATTTTCTGTACCCATCCCACTACTCTGAACTCTTGACTTAAGTCAGGCAAAGGAGAGGGCACCCTTTCCTATCCACCTTCCACTGATATATGGAACCTCTGCTACCCTGAAGCCCATTAGAAGAGTGTGAGGGAAAGCCAGAAAGTGAGTGGACACTTTTCCTGTCCCCCTCAGCAGTATGGATTAATTGGAACTAAGGATTGCAAGCTGTGAAAGGCTTAAAGGGTGCTCTAGAGCTGAGGCTCTGTTACATGAGAAAAAACATATATCCATTTCAAATCCTCCATATCAAGAGGAATCAAGATGGGATACTGGAGGGCTCCTATCTGCAAAAGTTAAGCTTTCTCTGCCTGAAAACCTCTGTTTGCAAAGCAAATAATCCATCAAAGGGTTAAACAAAACAAGGTATGATAATTTCTGATTCTGAGTATGTCCCAAATGTATTATCCAGTGGGCTTGATAGAGAAGGAAGTCCAAGCAGTGGCCTTTCACATGACATCATAAAAGCCTAATTTATCACCAGCCACCAAACATCTAGAAAATCATAACATCCTTTCAGGAAAGCCATGTGCAAAATAATCAGATTTACTTTGATGAAAGCTTTAGTGCTTGAGTCCAAGTAGGACACTACAAAGAATAACCCTTTGCAGGTACTGGCACACAACAAAGCAGGTCACATCTAACACTTCAAACTCATGTTTTATCCATTAAAAGGCTTATGCATTTCCTGTCCATAAACAAATGTACTCCCATTCTGCACGTGTATTCAACTGAGCCTACCAAGCAAGAAAAAACACTGGTCATTGCTAAGCCAAGGCCAGGTATTCAGCTGAACATTTGCTTTATGGATAAAAATATAAGCCATTGCAACAAATTTAAGCACTACACTTGCCACCCCTTTACCTGTCCCTTGCACTTATATTGGATCTGTGGGTTGACTGTTGCCATAACATCTCAAAGTTTTAGAAAGAAATTACAGCAGCCTCTGTCTGTTTGAGGTTCAGTAGCATAAATCAAGCAGAAGGAGAGATTTGCTTCCTTTTCTCCTTCCTTTTTCTGTCTTTTGCTTTCTCTCAGAACAGACAACCAATTCATCAAAACATCTTCCAACTCACTGCAAAAACAACACTACTAAGGAATCAACATAACTAACACACTTTTTTTTCTTTTAAAAAATAAGTCAAGTATACCATTCTCTTCTACCCACATCTTTCCTCGACTATTTAATTTGTCATATTTTCATTGTTTAAATCTTTCATGTTTTTTGGCTAGTTCATTTTCCCGTAAAACTTTATTTCTCCATTTTTTATTTAAAGATATTTTTCTTTCCCAGTTTGATGCCTCTCCCAGAGTCTCTCTCACTCTGAAACATTTCTAGTTTCTTTGAACATCATTCTCCTGTTTGCTTACAAACATCTTAAACTTGCTGACAGAGACTTCACTAACTCTTCTCTGCCATCAAAATGCAACACTTTACAAGAAATTTTTGTTCCCCTCTCTTTGTTTTTCCAACAGTGATTTTTGTGTCATAAGTATATATAACACATTGTTTAGGTATTCTTTACTTATTTTCAAAGACTTCTTTCTTTTTCTTTACTAATGGTTCTCCATCACACACACCTGTGGCTTTTTCTCCATTCAGGTTCTGACTCTTGCAAAAACTGTTACAGGGTTTGAGAGACAATTTACATTATCACTAATATAGTAGTGGTTTGTGGGCAGGGCTAAACTTAAATTGAAATAAATTTTAAAAATGCACCAAGATGTCCTTAGGATTAAGGTGGCAGTTTCAACAGGGGTAAAAAGCAAGTCCTTTTACAGAATCACAGAATGATAGAGATTGAAAGACCTGTAGAGATCATCTAGTCCAACCTCCCTCCTCCAGCAGGGACACCCAGAGTATGGGGCACAGGGCGGCATCCAGGCGGGTTTGGAAGATCTGCAGAGAAGGAGACTCCACAACCTCCCTGGGCAGCCTCCCTGGTACCCTCAGAGGACTGAAGTTCTTCCTCACATGGAGATGGAACTACCTGTGTTTCAGTTTGTACCCACTCTCCATAGTCCTATGGTGCCCTACCCGCTGGCCACCACTGAGAAAGAGTTTGGCCCCATCTTCTTTACAATCTCCCCTAAGGTATTTGCACATGTTGATAAGATCCCCTCTCAATCTTCTCTTCTCCAGGCTAAACAGGTCCAGCTCACTTCTTAGTTTTTCTTCATACAAGAGATGTTCCATTCCCTTAATCATCTTGGTTGTCCTCCGTTGGACCCTCTCTAGAAGCTCCATGTCCCTCTTATACTGGGGGGCCCAGAACTGCACACAGTACTCCAGGTGCGGCCTCACCAGAGCTGAGTAGAGGGGCAGAATCACCTCCCTCGACCTGCTGGCAACGCTCCTCCTGATGCAACCAGGATCCCATTGGCCTTCTTGGCCACGATGGCACTGCTGACTCATGGTTAACTTGGTGTCAACCAGGACTCCCAAGTCCCTCTCTTCAAAGCTGCTTTCCAGCAGGTCGACTTCTAATCTGTACTGGTGCCTGGGGTTATTCCTGCCCAGGTGCAGGACCCTGCACTTGTCCTTGTTGAACTCCAGGAGGTTCCTCTCTGTCCAGCTCTCTGATCTGTCTAGGTTCCTTTGAATGCCAGTACAGCTTTTTGGAGTGTAAGTCACTCCATCCAGTTTTTTATCATCTGCAAACTTGCTTAGGGTGCTATTCACAGCAGTTGCCTGTGAGCGTCAACAGATTTGGCAGTGCAATCATCATATTTCAAAATACTTTAAAATACATTAAAAGACTTCATAACATGCACTGTTCCTTTCCAAAACATCACCAAATGCAAATAGCTCTGCTTTAAATTTGTCCTCTTAATGACCTTCTTAGCTTAAACACCTTCAATTAAACAAGAAAGGAATTTTTGATCTAGTACCAAAAAATCTTCATTATTTCACCCTACAGCAGTCAAACATGGGAGAGCACAACAGAAGAAAAATTTCCTACTGCTCCCACTCTAGCTACTAAGCCTCCATTAGTTCCAGAGTTAAAAAACAAGCAAACTCCTCAGATTCGTATAGTAACAGGCATAGGACCAGCATACTTCAATGCTTTCACCTATGTAACATTTTAAATGAAAAATCTGGCATCACTTGATGCCCTTACAATGCAAAGGCAATATTCTATGACCAAGTTTCAATACAAAAGACAGTTCTGTTCCTCAGACAAGCAATGCTATTTTTCATTCACGTTTTGGCAGCACAGTTATGCCAGATAAGGGTCCTATTAGGCATCACACAAAAACAGAAATTACAGCTGTTTCTCTGAAAATATATCAAAGTCAACTATTCACTTCCTTAAATATTGTTAGAATTCGTCTAAGGCTTGTATCTCTTTCCCTGTGTATAACAACTACAAATTCTACAGTTTAGTTTACTTCCTTTTCTGTATTTCAACATAATGGGCAATATATATGAATGCATAAAATGATGAGTGACAGAGCTGCCATCTATGTATTGGGAATTTAAAAAACATCTGAAGAAAACTAGACAACTATCTTGGCAGCTTTATTCTGCTTGTAACCTGAGCAAGACTCCAAGTAAAACTAAGACTATTGAGACAAATCAAAACTGCTTTGCAGCAGCGCAAAGATTATGAAGAACCTGCACAGAAGAAAGATATAGATTTTATATAACTAAACAATAGTAATGAATCAAAACATCAATATCATCAAATGGGGACATTTACATAGTCTGGAGGCATGGAGATTAGGGTCTTGGCCAGTGCTTTTGAGTGAAAGGGAGCAGCAAAAGGATAATCCAGGCTGTATCACATCACTTCCAGTAAATGTGATTTTTTTTTAATAGATAAAATGGCCAAAGAATTCAAGTCATAGTGCATCTGGCATGGTCTACCCCAATAAGTTGTTATTGCTTTGCAGCAAGCAGGGGCACGTGGCTCCAAGGTTGAGGGGACACACAGCACCTCAATGCAGCAGGTAACTTCCAATAACTCTTTTAACCATATACTCTTTGCTTGACTAAGGTTTCAATTCCACTTTTGTCCCTGGATTTTCTTTTATTTTTATATCTTATGTCTGTCTCACACAAAAACACAATTTTTGTGGCAGGGCTGCAAAGGTTGGCAACATAGAAAAAATAAAAAATTATTTCACTTCACTGTAATTCAGTGACTCACTCCCTCATTTTCAAGAAAGGACCATGCAACACACTGATGTCACAGTTTACAGGAGAATGCTTTCCTTTCCCATTATTTCATTTTCACTCCAAAAGACATCACCATCAACTTCCTCAATTCTTCGTAGGAGTGTATCAGTCAAATGCATTTTTTTTTCAAAGGGTAAAAGCATTCAAACATATCACAAAAACTGCTCCATGCTTTATGAACTGCTGAGAAGATAGTGACAAATTAATGAATAAATTTCCATTTACTATTTAAAACTCTCAGAGCAAATTTCATGTTTTATGACATACTACTGCCTGCTCAGCAGTGCTACATCTCACTGCAGTAGCACAACACTGTGGCACAAAATAACCCAAAGCTTTGGTATCCCCAAAAGCTCAAACCAAAATAATATTACAACTTCTAAATAAGCATCTGCTTGGTCTGCTTGGGAAATGTAATCTCTGAAATTGTCAACTGTTAAACAATTGAATAGAAAAAAAAGCTATTAGTGCAGCTGGACTGCCTGGCAGTTTACAGTATGAAGACCCAAACTAAACACGTATCTTTTTTAAAAAACTAGACCAGTATGTCTTTTATTAGCATATACTTCAGCTAAGTCCTACGAACTTACTTTTCCAAACAGGTAGAGAACAGGAAGAGAGCTGACATTTCATAGCATCTTTTGGCATCCTTTGCGTAGGTAATAATAGTCAGGATAATTTTCATCAACATGAGAAAGAAGTTCAGATCTAATCAAGGGACGGCTCTACCTCCTGACATTGCCTGCTCTATGCTTGCTTGAGCACGTAGGCATTTCTGCAGCTTGATCATTACTATTGCCTGTCACACAGGTTAGCAAAACATGAGTAATTAAACATAAACAGTGTCATAAAATAATAGTAAGAAAAAAATTAATAATCATCCAAAAGAGTGTTTGGGACACCTCCCTACATCAGCTTGGATTTCTGCCCCTTCTCTCAGACAGTTT
The DNA here is from genome assembly GCA_032353885.1 of Nothura maculosa. Classification (NCBI taxonomy): domain Eukaryota; kingdom Metazoa; phylum Chordata; class Aves; order Tinamiformes; family Tinamidae; genus Nothura; species Nothura maculosa. Next base: position 599,782 of record JAUBOD010000147.1, read on the forward strand.
TCCTATGTGTACTTTTTAATTATTTCCTTCTTGAGTCCTTTAAGGCAAAGAAGTTTGTAGAGGAGTTTAAAAAAACTATTAGAACCGATGAGAAAAATGATATGCAAAATGAGAAACTGCAATTAAAGTGTTGTTTGACTACTGCAGCCTGTTTTTCAATTGCTTGTGGCAAAGACTTATCTCTACAACATTCCTAGTTCAAGATAGATATACTTTAAATGCAAAATTTCAGTGTTCTTCACTTGGACCATGCACTACGTTTGGTCTCTGAGTACAGCGGGTCTGTTCTGGCACATTGTTCAGTATTTGCACCCTATGCAGGTTAATGCAGAAATTCTGCAACCTGCAGCCCTTCCAGTGCATGTACGTACATGGCACCTGTTGCCTGAATAGTCAAAGAAACACACTAATTCTTACCACACTTCAAAGAAATGGAGTAAAATAATACAGCAATGAAGACTGAGGCTTTGGACCATATATTAAAACCTTAAGTTTGCTGTTGCAGCTTCATTTTGTGCACATGGCTGTGGGCAGAGAGTATGCAGTTCTGGCAACTGCATTCAAAAACACCCAGCTACACACACAACTAACAGGACATCTGCCATGTGCAATTATTATTGAGTAGGATCTGTGAGAAACGTGTGATCTTTCATGTTAGTAGGCATGCAAATATTATATGAGGTCATCATTGCAAACTGCTTTACACCTTAAAAAGCTATTTATGCATCTAAGCAAAAAGCTACAGCCAACCTGTACCCCTGCTTTGTGCTTTGCAAAGGTATGCACTAGAAAAAGATTCTTCTTGCAGGGAAGAATCATGCCTGTTCACATAGGAAGAAAAATAATCACAGCAACAAATATATCGTTAAACACATCCAAATCCACACATAAATAGCACATACACAGATGGTTCTTGTTCTCATTCAGTAGTATTTGCACAGGTGCTTGCCTTAAGTTATGTGTCTGCATACAAACTTCAGCACATCTCTAAAACACTCTTCTTCCCACAGATCCAGAATGCTTCAATTCCTTTATTCAGGATTCAAAATACTTAATTTACAATGTTGGAGATGCTAACTAATGTACTACCTTCACCTATTCAATCTATCTAACAGAATGAATGGATGTAGAATTTGCATTTTGGGGAAGGAGGAACTTGCATATTCTCATGCAAACTCTCCCTGAGCACCAGCATGATTTTGGGGCTGAATGGGCTAAGTATACCTTAGCTTTGTATTGGACACCATCACTGCTGCTAAACTCACAAATTCAACAATATGAAAAAGTTTGAGTTCTTCATCAGTTTCAGTTTTTTCCACCAGTAAACTCAACAGGAGATTCACTCCTTGACTTCCTTTATTTTTGTCTTGGCATTAGCAGAATACATGAAATGCCTACTGAGCTTGGTTCCTCCTTCAACTGAGTGTGCTTGATACTGTCCAGCATCTCTGGGTCATGGCTTTTTATTTTCCTTAAAAGTTTCTACGCTGCACGTTTTCTCCTTTTCATCCTTGTCTTCCCCATTCTAGTTCAGCTCATGTCTCCCACTTTCCTAGGGCTTTTCTACCTGAAGCACATGCAAATAAATGTGTTTCAATCTTCGGTCATATCTCTGGAGGAGGTACTCAATTAAATTGGCTCCCTCCACTACTCAGCTTTCCAACTGAGGTCTGCTTGCCAGGACTGAGGCAAATTATACTCAGATTCATTAATTAAGATGCTGTAAACTTCATTTATAATTTACCAAATGCCACATGTGGAGGAAAAAAAAAGTACATGAATCTGAGAGACTCTGGATCTTTTGTAGACCCAGTGTCCTTCTGGGAAGGTCACAAATCTCCAAGATATCTTTGAGCATTAAGTTTTGCACTTGGATTTCTAATTTAGCTGAAAGATGTGTAAAAACACATGCAGTCAGACAGCTCCTTGGCTATACATCTAAGGAGCCTCAAAGCATAAGTTATTACTTCCAAAGTCAATTGTAACTTATGCTCACTAAATTGGCTCCAGATCCACCGTTTTCAGACAGTAGTACAGGAATAATTTATTATTTTGGTGAAAAGCACCCATTTTTAGCTAAACCACACTCCCAGCAGGGAGTTCCACCAGCAGAAGTGCCAAAGACACAGGGATTCAAAGATGCACAGAGCTTTGGGAGGCTCATGGAATATAAGTGAATAAAGCACAATATGTAGTCATGTCTGTCAGCACTCTGAAACATATAACCTCTCCAAACACAGGGGGGTCTGCAGTGCAAGTTAAAGAGGAAAATTTGTTCCTGTTGGACATAGGGATTTCCTTGCTTTTGAAATCCACGCAATTTATTATATGATATTATAAAATATATATCAGAAATCTTACGGATAGAGGTGAAACCGTTTCAACTTTCTGTGGACCTTTTGTTTTGATCTGAGTTCTCTTTCCATTGTTTTCTCCTATGATGAAAACTATATATATATAACATTGTACTAGCTGATATGAAAGCTGTAATTTTAGGCATCTAACAGCAATGGGAAGATACAACTCTATATAGTTTTCTCTCACTGACTATAGCAGAATTACATGACTTACATGACTTAGATGAATTCAGCCCCTTCCAATTATGGCTCTAAACCTGATCTTATTTGTTCCACCAGAGGTGATGTTCTCTGGAGTTAGCTTTCCAAAATGAGATTGCTTCACTGGCTTTCTGCAGAAATACTGACCTACACACCTGGAAAAGACTTTTTGTTTTTCCCTGGTGAACTCCTGATTCACCGGGAATCTCTTTATATGAGGACTTGAACAGTAGCAACTGCTAAAGGAAAGGGAACTGCAGAAAAACACTTGTTGCCAACTTTGCATTTAAAAGGAAGGAAGGGAAACAGATGGGGAAATCTCTCTTCAGACAGTGTTTACTAGCACAATCAGCACCTGAGGCAGCACTTAGTCAGGTGCTGAAATTACAGAGGTAAGTTTTATGATGAGAAATCTATTCCTCATATGACAGCTATATTTCTCATCATGGATCATAAAAAACAGATGATCCATCAGATAACTACCTGATTGTAACACGCATCACAATAAAACTTTCAACTTTCTATTTTGTTTTACGACCCTGGATACATCTGGAATGCTTTCAAGAAGGATACTGATGTTCATTTTGGGTATGTACTGACTCAGGGCACTTCTGGATTGCAACTTTTGCAATAACAGAAAGCAACGAGAGTGAGAAACAAGAGCAGAACTGCTTCCAATAATGCTTCTGAAAAGATTACCTCAACACCATCAATGTAACTTTATTGCATATTTTTCTTGGATCAGACAATAAGGAGTGTTCTTAATTGTCTGACACCTTTCTCTTCCTTTGCACACAAACAAATCATTCCTTTCAGCCCTCTATTTCATCTTACAGTACAGATATTATCCACAACTACTAATTCAAAAATAAAAACAATAACAATAAGGTATTTCTAGTAAATCAGATAGTTCCTTCTTTCTATTATAACAACAATACTTTCTTATCTGTACATAATATTGTTTGTTTATAGTATATTAAGTCCATTAGGTATATAGCGTAATTATGAGCTCTGAGGTAATTTAACACTCCAAAAAGACATGATACGAAAAGCGATTTTTAAACAGACTTAAATACCTACCCTTAAAGATTTGTGTGATCCCATTAAAGCAATGAAAAAACAAAAAAAAGTATATTTATTTGTTGTCTGTCCCTTTGCCTGGTGAGGTGACAGGACCATTAAACAAAACAAAACCAAATAAACATAGTCTCTATTCTTGCATAACTGTTAGACGGGCTTGCAAGTTCTCTGGACACTTGAGATTGCTCCTAAATTGTGGGGTGGATCCATCACATGTTGAAATCAACATCGAACCATCACTTAATATTCAAGTAAGCTCTGCATGGAGAAACCAGCATGTTTGTAACCAGACAGGACGCTAAGTTATCTCCCTCTCTACCATAGCCTAGTGGGTTAAAACAATGTATTATGCACAACCTCCTGCAAAAGCTTATTGTGCTTGGTATTAGTGAAGATTTTTATTCATTCCAAGTGCCAGACTTCAGCCATTTTTATCAAGCATGATAAGCTTTCAATGTTTTAAAAAGACCATTATATTTCCATGTATAATAACCCAACAGCAACAAGAAGCAACAGCAGGGTTTTTGCGAAAATCTGACTATAAGATTTGTTCTTTGGGGAATGACCAAGCAAGGGAATCTTTAGTGTTGACAGTTTCAGTCTGAATTAGGGTTGTAGTAAAGGAACATATTGTGCAGCAGCAGATCTTCAGCAGATGACAAGTTCCAACTCTGTTACAGCATCATGTGCACAGGCCTCTAGTCCCTTATTTTACCATCCACTGCCTCTTCTACCATACAAATAGAGGTCTGGCCAAGCCTTTTCACCAAACCCCACCTTCCATCACGTGTCAGCAGAGGAGCATTGTGGAGCCTGCACTGATCATCTTCCTTTCACCCAGACCAACATCCAGGCTGTTGGACACAATACCCTTTATGGGCTTAGAGAACTCCTGTGTCCTTGGCTGAGAATTAACCTCCCACTACATTTTTTTGCTCAGTTGCACAAATGCACTTTTCTACTGGCTTCAGTACAGACATGGATGGTCCCACAGGGACTCCATGAAGCAGGTAGCTATTCCAGCAGCTCAGTCAAACCACTGAGCTACTTGCACTGTGTAGTTAGGAACAAAAAAGAGGGGAGTGACCCCATCTTCTTCTCTATCCTTCTCTAGCACAGATACTGAAAAATAGTACAGAAGAACAAAATCAAGAATGAAATTATGGAGAAAAATCCCACGTTCTGAAACCTTGATGACCAAATGGGCAGGAATATGGACTGCATTTATGAAATAAATGGGATGTCTCTCTGCTGGCAGCTGTTTGTTCTCAGGAAGGTCTTAGCTGCTTATATGGTGGTATGTGATGTGATGAAAGGAGCTTTAACACTTGCCTGACTGTGTGCAAACATTGCCCCACCAAGATGTAGCTCATGCTACATGTTCAAAAGTATTTGTCCTATGGGATCATATGCTTTGGAGGATTAAGTAGGGCCTGATTTGGAGAATGAAAGAGTGACAGCAAACAATATGCCTCCCTACCCCTTTTTTTGATCAAAATCAATGTATTTAAGCTAAAGGGTATAACTGGAAATGAAAAGTTTCAAAAAAGGATGATTATTTTGAATTCAGAGAAGGTAAAAAATGCACACGTGTTGCTACTCTGGTTCTATTATATTTGATTTATCTAACAGAAGTGTCACTTTAACCTGGATAACACATTGCTGTATCAAGTTAAGCAATATTTCTATTTAAAAATTCTTATTTAATTGTAAAGTTAACCTCTGCAAAACGGATCCATGTTTATAAGATTAGGAAGTACATTTGAAACATAGGTTTTTAGATGCTTTTGTTACTGCAAGAAACAATTTAGAGAAAAAAAAAGAGCACCTATATTAGCTTTAAGTGTAGAAACCTCAAATACTCTGATGAACATCAAGAAAACAGAAGAAATTTGTATCTTGCTTGAATCAGGATATTACCTGATACTTCTTGCAACTGGGAAGAGTCTTGCACCTTTCCCTTGAGTACAACATTCCAAATCTCTCATAGTTAATAATTTCAAAAACAGCACATACATTTCAATATAGTAAGGAGGGTTTACTCTTACACTTGCCCCTTGAAGGCCCTCTTCCCATCCCTGCAGCAATATCTCTCTGCCAATCCAGCCAAGTGCTCTCCTGATATTTTAATTGGAGCTAACTGGATCCATCTGCTTCGTGACTCAGGGGTTACTCTGAGCCACAGACTAAAATCCATTCTTAAAACAGATCTCAGAGATTTCAACGCTATTTTAAGAGGATGCTGGTTTCTGTTAAAAATTCTGTAATGGAAGTTTAAATTTTAGTGCAGGCATTTATAGAGCAGTAAAAGCTGAATGAGATGCTTGGTGACACATGTCCGTAAAGCAGTTTCAAGTCGGAGGTAAAGAACATAAGGCTGCCACCCTTTCTCTTTCATAGTTTGCTTGTTATCCATGATGCTGAACGGTCCGTATGCATTTCTACAACTCACTGCAGCGAGCCTAAATGTAAAAAAAAAGGATGCTTTGCCATCACACCGATTATTGCTGTCCTTACGCACTACAATCCTAGCATTTACAAACTTATGCCAACAGAGATTTGAAATCCTTAGGCAGAAGTAATAATGTTTGAAATGGGCATTAATGTGAGGAAGCCTTTCTACTTTTCTCTCTTGGCAGCTAAAAAGAAGGCAACATTTGCTAGATGGGACCTCTGAGTAGGGAAGGGTGTGTGGAGGTACAATGTTCAAAAAAATGGAGCGTCTGACTACTTTTGCATTGGTAACTGAGAGACCACAGTACCATTTTGACATAGGTTGGCCACTGATATATTTTTAACCAAGGCATAAACAATAATTATATTACCTCAAGTGGTAGTGTAACACTGCAGACAATTAACTACTGTTGATTTAACAATGCTTGGAAAAAGCAATATGGCACTCGTCTCCAAGGAATAAGATTCTTAAAAATCCTGGCAATTAGTTAAATGCAACAATAGTAACAGCAACAATAGTGAAAGTGCTAAATAACTAAGGAGAGCCAAATCTGAACAGCCATCTGTATGCCAAGAACCATAGGCACATGATTTTCATTTTAGGCAGAGCTCCAAGTGGTTTATATAGGTCTAAAAATTAGGATCAGCCCTCATGAGCTCAGTCTTGTCTTTCTTCCTAAAACAGTCTGACCCAGCAATGAATATGAGTAACTCGAAAATTTTGGGGTACAGGAAAATAAATGATTAGAAGTATGAGGAGCATTAGGTAGGTCCTGTTAAATGTCTTAACCTTCGTGACTCGTGGGTGAGGAACTTTTTGTTTCAGATGGCTACCGGGTTCTCAACTTTTCCATTCAGCCCTAGAAATCTTTATTCTACACTCTCCAACAGGCTGAAGTGCAATGACAAAGCATGACAGACCTCTCCAAATATTTAAGCAATAAGGAACAATGGTATGAGACAATACTTTGAGATAGTGTTGCATGCAGGGAGTGTTGCTGGCCTTGAAGTCACCTCTGAAAGTGTGGTAACACCCTAGGGTGTCTCCTGCCATTGCATCATTCAAATATGAACTAGAAAAAAAAACAAATAAAGAAAGCATTTAAAGAAACTTATTTTCATTGAGGAATTGCTACTAGATGGAAGCTAGTGGAGGGAGGACTCTTGTGATTCCTGCAGTTTTAATTCCCATCTGAGTCCCATGTGTGTTTGAACAGGTGGCATTTCCTTAAGGAAAGGCATTGCTATGGCACTGACTTGCTGGTTGCTTACTTAACAGTTACTTCACCTTCCAAGTGAGCATGTCCCACATTTGCAGACAGCTACAGATAATCCTCGAAGCAAAGTAGACGTGAGCTGCTTCCCCCCACACCTTGCATGGTCCTGTGAGTGCCTCAAGTCCTGACCCACAAGGTTCTCAAACTCCAAAATTAGTATAAAACCTACAGTCAATCTAGCCAAGTATTTTACATGTCTTAACTGTACTGCACAAATACTGTCAGATATCATCCCAACTCAAAAGTTTTCTTGTTTGATTCCAAGTGATTTTTTTATACTAGTGTTTATATTTGACTACCTGCTGAATCAAACCAACGGATTTCTATGGAGCTACACTAGAAAGGAATTTGGCCTATTATCTTTAAAACATATCGTGCTTGAAAAGATGTACCATATGATGTCAACTGTCTGCATTTTATCTTGGCTCATTTATATAAATAGGACCTGTTTTCCTGAATACTGAACTATATTCTAATGAAACTACTTCATGCAAAGTGGAAATGAAAACACTTCCCTTTCAGTTGCAGCCATCTTACTGTGCTAAAATCCAAGCTCTCTGAATGATACCGTAACCTGAAACAGCAGATACACACATTTAAATTCTATGTCAAATTGGAAATAGATGTGCAGTGGATTATTTTGATTAAGAGAGTTGTATTTCATCCGCTAGCAATTGAGGATTACATTACATTCTTGTGCAAAGATGGTTCTGACCGTGTCTCACGTTTGCTGAAATTGTTACCAAGAACATCTACTATTCTAATGGAATTACTGCACATGACCTGGGAAATAAACCGTGGCTTCATCGTGGGTGTCCACTGTTAAACACTTGGAAAGGCGCACAGCATGAAGCCCCCATCCCTGGGAATAGCTCTGTTATCTGATACAGCAAGACCTGACACAACCAATCATGGTCAGGGAATAAATGTTTCATCAAACACCATAAGCGCACCTAATAAAATTAAATGCTGAGTTGTCTGTTAAAGTATTATTCTTAAATTAGGCTTTTAAGCATGTGACGACCTAGCTTTGTTTTGCTGACTTGATTCACTTCTAAGAGATGCAAGTTTACATCTTTGGACGAAGTCAAATGTATATCAGTTTAGTGGATTTTTCTTTGCCACCTTCACACCATCAAACACATCTAACATTGTGCACTGAAGAACAAGGGCTGAACAGCACCTGTATGGTAGGTTTAGACCCTGGCTTGATTTTCAAGTACACAAAATGGCAGGACTTGCAGGCTTTTCAGATATATTGTAGACTGATCTTACCTGTTGCGATACAGGTTCAGGAACTCTAAAAGTCAATCCCTGCAAAACTCTCTGAAATAATTTCCTTCCTTAAAAACTGTTTTTTCTTGTAAAGATACTTGCACTACATATGGGCTTTTTAAAGTCTTTACATTGTCTTAAATTGATACAAGTTCCTGTTTTATTAAAAACAAAACGAAACACAGATCTCCCATTTAGTAGACTACACATATATTAAGGTGACAGAAAAATACATCCTGTATCAGAGTCACATGAGGATAGAGTCATGCAGAGAGATACAATCAAAGTAGTAAAATGATACAAGCATGTTTTAGCATATTTCTACTTCACCTTTCAGGTTGACTGAACATCAGCTGCATAGATAATGAAAATAAATTGCTTGGCTTCAGCCTTCGTTAGCTAATGAAGTACATTACGGTGATACAAAGCTTTTGGGGTGTGCTAAATTTGTTTAAGTCTTTGAGGCAAGAAGTCAAAAAGCCTTAGTATCACAACAGAATATTAAGGAGTGTTTATACAAAAATTGGTATGAAGAAAAGATATGTTGTTAGACTGAAGTTTTAATACATCAATATTCCTCTTTATAAGGATGCCACAAGAAGAGCTGGAATGTTCCTTATTGTTGGTAGATTAATGTGCAGCTGAAACAAAATTATTTCCTGATATACTTTTTTGAGTCTTCATCTGTTATTTGTAAATAAAATATATAAGGCTTGCAAAATATAGTTGTCTATATCAGATACAGACAGAGGTGCTCCTATTTACAGAGAAAGTGCTTGAAGAAAATGAATCTGAATTATTCAAACATATTTGGCATCAGAAAAAAGATCAACAGGAATTTTAATATTTATTTGCAAGCATGCATTCCTGTATGACTATTATATGTATGATGTCAACATGCTTTTACATTGTAAAAGATATGAATAACTTAGCATATAAAATAGTTCCAAGATGTCATTAGGAAGCTATGATGGTCATTCCTCCTTTTAATTTTCCGCATAAAACACCGACAGTCAAAATGGTTCTGGAGCAGACAGCTATGAAAACACAGTGGCAGTGGGAAAGCCCTCCTTTTGAACTCATGAGAGATAAAAGATAATTACACTGGCTGCATTTTTTTTCCACTGCTTCCTTAGCATACAAATAGTGCAGCTGGAATGAGGCTTGCTGTCACCCTCTCAGGCAGTCTGCAGAAAGTACACGGTTCCCGGCCTGTCGGCTTGGATTAAGCTGGATCATTACATGTTGGGACCTGCACAGTTTTTGGGACACACCTTTGTATTAATGCCAAGGGTGGCAATATGCTCCACTTCACATAAATTAGATGCAGCCTTCAGGCTTCTGGCAAGCTGTCAGGGCAGCCCACAGTTCTCCTCTTATGAAAATAATACTGCTGTGATATTTTATCGAAATCAACCAAAATGTTGCAGCCACTTTAGTGTCATCTTCAGCATGTGGGATCCCCTAACCTAGAATTCTGAAGTATAATTAAGAAACATATATTTTTTGCTGCCACATGCACAAGTACATTCAAGAGTAGGAGCTGTGTCAATATCTTTTCCTGAGTAAAAACAGGGCAAAAAAAGGAAAAAATAAATACAAAGACTTCGGTTTGGATTTTAAATATATTGTGCTACAAGGCAGTGGGACCACTTCCATCCCTCAACCAAAGTCCTGAAGAAAATGTCTTGCTCACTGCAGTTTTCTGTAGGTTTATATCTTCTTGCTTTCTTCCTATACAGAATCATAAGATCCTCTAAAATCACAGAAAGTTGTCATGGGAATTAGCACGCTACTAAATGAGGATGGCAAATAACTGCATTTCCAAATGCTATGTTCAGCAGCCAGATGTATTAGTGGATTTGGCAGCATTTGCCAGCTCCTTTGCACATGAATAACTCTATTCACGGGATTTAAACATACGAAAGTAGGATAAATGAGATTAATTTGCCAATAGCAAATTGCATTCTATTTAAAAATATGAATAAGCCTGTACCAAATCCACATGCTTTTGTACATTCCCCATAAAATTTACATGCACCAAAACACTAGATCAGACTACCCAAGAATACAGGTTGCACTGCACCTAAAGAGCTGGAAGCAACAAGAGTGTCCTAGAACAGGGCTATACACCTGAGAGCCTGGACATTACAGAAGGGGATGAGGCAGGGACCTGGCCCAAGGTGAAGAATCATCCAAGACTCTCCCATGCAGCTGGTGCCATTTGGGAGTGTTTGTTAGAGCAGCCTTTGTCAACATGCCCAGATCAGATTTAGAGGAACATAAAGCTGGATTAACCTATTCTTGTAGATTTTGTTACAGATTGGCTCAGGATTATGGCTATGCTATGTAATGGAAGCCAGTTTCTATGCCAGAAACACAAATTTACATGAATTATTTCTCATATGGTCTCCTTTGCCCATCACATATATCTAAACTGATCCTCTCAGATCCATTTTCTCTTTAATTACTGCATTCTTAATTTGCTGTATAACATCCATGTAAATATGGCACTTGAGCTCTTAAAGAGATGTTCAAGGAGAGTGAGGAGAGTAACATTCCACTTCATTCTCCCCAATACTCAGGCAAAAATGTTTCTATTCTCATTCCTAACACCTTGATATATCTTTCCTTTAAAAAGTACATGTCTTTCCTCATCTTCCTTTGCTCTTTTCATTTCCTTCTTTGCCTAGATATTTTCCACTTGTCATATCCCCTTATAAATAATCTTTTTTCCCTCTCCTTTTTTTTTCTACATTCTTTCCCTCATATATTTTTCTTTGTCTTCTACTCTACTTCTCCAAATGGGATTTGCAGATTTACACCTGTTTTTCCCCTTCCTCATCTCTTTGAAGTGATTTTTCACTTATCTATTGGGATTTCTCCCTCCAGTCTAGATTTTGTTCCATTATCCTTATACAGCTATTCTTCCTCCCAAATGCTGAGCCTTCAAGATGGGGCCCAATACGAGTGGAGGGATGGTTGCCTTCTCAACCTGATCCATCACAGTGGAGGAGACACTTGAGGAAAAGAAATAAAAAAAGGGTCAATGGTTCTCAGTTTGTGGTGTTGACAGTTAGACCATCCTTCCTGAAGATAGTTGCATGGGACAGCCCATTCATCACATCTTTCCACAGAGACGTCATGACCAAGAATGCAATGACTCCCTCTAGTGAGGAGTCCTTCTACACCTCACAGGTCTGGCAACATTTGGAGATGAATGATGGCCTCTGTTGGCCCAGTCAACTAACTTGGGGGAGGGGCAGAACCATCCCTCTCTTAAAAAATGTCAGTTTTAAAGATTAGGAGCACTTATCATAGGGAAAATTACATTCTAGCTATTTAGAAATTTCTTCTTAAACTACAGCAAAAAATCATATATAGCAGAAAAGTGATGTCATCTCTGATATTGTTGGTGTGGAAGCCCTCAGTAGGAAATACTGTAAACCATTTCCCAACTGCTTTATATAGATCTAGGAATTAAAAAAGAAAACTTCAGTGTTTAATGCTTAAACCAAATGTTTAATTTTCAACATCCCCACAGAGTCACACTACAGTGTGGAGGTTGCAGTTAAAAGCCCAAATTCCTTCATCTTGCTGACACCGAATCTACTATAACAAAAACATTTTGAAACTAATGTAGAAATAGTTCTAACTGGAGCATTAACATAATTTACTTCAGTCATGTTCATCAGGATCATTTATATCTTACACATGTGATGTGTAAATATTCACCCTCCCCATACATATACAGTTGGACTTTATATATTATATATAAAAACACTCTCTTACAAAGTGTGATTCATTGGCTTAACAGTTGGCATTTTAGCTTTTTCAATGTGTTCAAAAGCAGTTTATACATTTAGATGAATGATGTATATAATCATTACTGCTTCAAGTAGGGTCTCATCCCATCTGCAAGGGAAGAAAACCCACATGAACTAAGTTTAGCACTGAATACTACTGATACAATGCAAAATTGTGGAAAAAATATAACTAAGCTTTGACTGACTGTTTTCTTTACTATTAGAAAGTGTTTAACCACATAAGTTATAATTATGTGCAGTAAAAAATACATACCAAGATAAAAAATGCTGAAATTTTACCCACTATTGTGAGCAAAAGCTCATTTTGCAAAAGATTGTGTCTCAAATCGGGATAAGGACAGTGGTATCTCCTGGTCGAGAACAGGACTGGGAGTCAGATCTATGGTCTGTCCTAGCAGTAATTTGTGATTAAGTTGCCTGGTCTCCCTGGGCTTTAGCTTCTCAAATATAACAGCAGATTTTATCAATGTAATGGGTACACTGACACTTGCTTAATGAATATCTGAAAAACGCAGTGATCTGCAGACTGCATTTGACATAAAGACCAGGCATCTCCACATTTCTTTTTTTTTCTTTTGAAATTAATATGATTTTAGAATAATTTTGGTTGACATTTTCCAAATTCTTCCTCTTGGGTAGACACTTAAACATGGAAAAACTTCAGCCAATGAGGATCAAAATCCGGGAATTTACTGGCCAGAGTAATCAAAATGATATAACAGGAAATGCTGCGAGGTTCATTAATAGAAAGGCAGCACCTTTTTGGTGACAGTCTGATCTGACTGGCAAAACCAAGACTTATTCTGTACACACAAATCCTTCCTCGAGTCTGAATCAAGATCCACAGATCAGTCACTACTAGGATTAAAATCCCTCACATATACTAACTTCTAAAAAGAGTATACTTTAGGGACCTGCCTGGCAGTAACCTT
>JAUBOD010000147.1:626723-642661 GCA_032353885.1 Nothura maculosa
CAAAGACCTTACATGAAATATGAGCACAAGTCTAGGTAATATCTACCCTTCCACTCCATGAAGAATAGAAACTCTGGGAGTCCCAAAGGCTCTACGGTTTTGCTAGTGAACAGGAGTATAAAGCAAATGACATTCCCAGGAAACACCTACAACATATGATGGGTAGTCTGTCTCGATGCCATTACCTCACAGGTTCGGATATACGGCATTGTCGTGACTGTGGATGAGATCTGCAACATGCTAGCCATCTAGGCTAACTTTGAGAAAGTGGCTGTCAGGACTGAGGGAAGGAAGAGTTTTGATAGATTGTTGAAAGACAGAAAAGGAATTTCTCTGGGTAAAACAGATCAGTGTCCACATAACATCAATCCATTGAAAACAGAGTCCTTGCCTCAGACAAATGACATGATCCTGCAAGAAAACTATCTGTTTTTGCAACATTATCAGTATATGATAATACAGTACTAGGACATGAAAAAGAGTGCAATAATGCTCTCATTACTATAAATGACTACACTTACTACATTTATGTTACATTCTTTTGGCTGTAGGGGTCATATTCTCAATCAATTACTCATCTGTGTGTCTTAAACATGAGCTGGACTTTAAAATAGTTAATCAAAAGTATCAGCAGTCCAACAGGTTGTTCTTTCATGCACCTCCCCACAAACGATGGTACTTGTCAAGTGGCATATTTATAGCCCATCTTATTTGGTTATTATAATCCTTGCAGTACAATCTACTCAGAACATCACTGTTGCCTTTCCCAGTCTGTCAGGAGAGAACTGAGAGAACTGCCCTTTCTCTCCCTAGGCAAGACATGCTCCCATTTAACTCAGGATTCCCTCGAGCAGTTGGCATTGCTTCTGCAGAGAACAGCTTCACCTTAAGCAGAAGTCAATGAGGTCATTTTATTGGAAACATGGCTACATTTGCCTCTGAGATTTTTGTTTTTTCTTCAGAGAACTTAGTCAGAAGAAGAATTGTAGTATTTTTAGTACCTCATGCTACGAGTATGTATGAATATCCTTTTAGCTGTCATAAACCAATGAATTATATCATTAATTGACTGCAGAGGTCTAATAACATGATCCAAAATGCTAAATTTAGAGCAAATCATGGATGACCATCCACGAAGCTGAGCACTAGTTCCCAGTCGCATTCACAATCTTAGCTCACATCAGTTCTTCACTGAAATATATTTACTTAAACTAGATCCACATTCTAAAAAACAAATTGAAAGAAAACATAGTTAAGATTATGGTAACTAAATCCTCTTTTAAGATGTTTAAAATATACTAATAGGTAATCTTGAGTTACTGAACTGGTACCACCAGTTCAAACTATCTCCTATGTGGTTTTGCATGCATACTCCACATCCTTCCAAAGCTTTTAACCTTTTACTAGTTATTATTTTAGAGGAATGTGATACATAAATTTAAACATGTCAGACACAGTGTTCAACACTTCTAATGATCTATTACTCTCATATTATTGAAGTCCCTGAGGAAGTTTGGCAGACGTCGTTCAATCATCAAGCTATCATTACTTTGTTTTAGCTTTAATCTAAAGTGCCTAGGAGCTTTGTGCCTCCTAATTCACATTATAGCACTGCTAGGAAAAAAATAAGGCGGGGTGGGAATGGGTGGAAATAGTTCACCTTAAGTGGCCTGCAGTTTGTCTTGTTTGGGGAATAGATTTTTGTCTTCCAAGCTAGATTATTTGTTCCTCTGGTAGCTATAAATATATTTCCCATAAAGTCCTAGTGATATCTCAGTAATTTCTTAGTATATACTTGAGTTATGGGAGAAATAGTATAAAATTTTATAGCAAAGCAGTTCAAAAAATAAGAGCTGCTGATTTGACCGTTCAATATATGAAAGCAAGTGCAAAGCTAAACAGTTAGTGCACAAATACATTATTATGCATGACTATGTCTTACCGTGCTACTGCATCATTATCACCTTGATTTATGATTACTTCTCATTGGCAATTCAGAAGCATAACATTATTGATAAAGTAACATTATAACTTCATGATTGCCTCACTGGTGGGTATTTTGCTGCCTTTGTTGCAAAGATAAAATTCAGCCTGTTTGATGTTGGCAATAAAATTCCAAAGAGTGATTCGGGATTTTTTTTCCTAGCATCCTGAATTCAGCTGGGCCCAAGTAGTTATATGTGGGCCCAGCTCCTTTCTGTGGTCTGGCAGACATCTACCTCCTGAAATGAAATGAAATCCCATCATATCGTAAGAGAGGGAGGTATTTAAAGGGCTCCAAGACCTATAGCTTATAGGTATATATATACCCTGATATATATACCCTATATACAACTTGAAACGAACATACATGTTACTATGGCCATAAGATATAGCAAATGGGGTGATGTTCACCTTTTGTGCAAGAGCTGATCAGTTACTGCACGCATCCAAAGACATGGAAGAGATGGGTTCAGTGTCTTTAAATTCTCAGGTAAGCTTGCAGCAGGAAGCATTATTTCATATCTGACATAAATCATCTTTACTGAAGTCTACACATTTTTTTTGTCCTGTTCTCACATGAGCCAGGAACCAACTGTTTCCCTGTCTTTGAGCCTTCTAGCTATTTAAAGACTTATGCCTTCACTCTATTTTACAAATCAGAAACCCCTATATTTCCTTAAAGGTTGTGCTTTCTAAACTTCCAATTATTTTTATTGCTTTTCCTTGATTTAGTCAGTCGATGTCCTTCTGCAATGTGATGTGCAAAATTAAACACCATGCGGCAGCTGGAGGCCTTGCTAGTGTCAAACAGAAGAGTCACTTTGTGGACGCTCTTGTTCATAAATTTAAGTAGGATATCGGCTTTTGCACAACAGTGGGACAACACCAGACAGCTTTTAGATGGCAGTCCCCTATGTTCTCCCTAAATTCTTTTCTGGAAAAAAAAGTCTTTTTAACCTCTTGTTTCTTACCTTCTATTGGCAGGTTTGGTATTTCCTTCTCAAGTAAAGTACTTTGCATGTGTTCTCATTGAATCATACACTTCTCATTTCAGACCTTTTCTCCAACAGTGAAGATCACTTGCACTCTGACCCTTTCCTCTCCACTTGGTATCTGGTAGTTTTGCTGCCTTAAATCTAATGCTAATCCCATCTAGCACTCTTCAGATTTAACTGATATGCTGCCTGTTCCATCACCCTGAAAACACTGAAGGAATCTTTGTAAAACCCCACTCATAACTTGTTACTAGGTTGAAACTATACAAAGGCAGAGTATTGCTTAAATATTTCTTTGTAAAGATCGACATTAAAATAATACGATTTCTTCTGTAAATCCTCTTCCAACCTACACCCACCCCTAATCACAAGTGACTCAAGGTGCCAGTTAGTCAACCAAAAAACTGATCTGACAAAATGAGACTTTTTTTTTTTTTCTGGATAGAGAGCATTCCTATGCAGGGTAGAAAGCTAAGTCAACAAAACAGCACAAAAGCCCAGCTCTTGCCCACAAATATTCTTTATAAGCAGACAATTGACACCAGGGTGTGATTCTCAGGTACTGCCTGCTGGATTTGGCTGCTAGCCGAGCCCAAGGAGATACAAATACCCTTCATACACATTCTCTTCCAGTACAGCATACAAAGGAGTAGCACTTCACAGCACTTCTCCTGCCACCATCACTTTCTGTCTCAGTTTGCTCTCATCACATACAAAGTGTGAAGACTTGGGGCACATAAGCTCATAGGCTATAAATAAAGTAATACTTTTGAATTTTGAAGATCTTGTGCCACGCTTGCTGGAGATAATGACAGGCCTCTCTTGGGCCTCATTCTCACTTGAGAGTGTCCATGGTACTGTATATAGCTACCTTTGATTTTTAAATTTCCTTCCAAATTGAAAGAACAGGGTTGGTTGTGGGTTGGAGATTATTTTAAACTTTACCTGCAGCAATATAGAAGGGCATGTTGCACGGAAAGCAGAGAAAAATCCAACTACAAAATGATTGCCTGCAGGAAAACATAAGTCATGAGAATTCTTGGGGTCTAGTGGTTTCCACTTTTTCTAATGATTTAATCATATGGAAAATAAAGATAAGAAAGATGTTATTTGACTTATGGAAAATCATAAAACAGAAATTAAGAAAATGGGTTGGATTTTATTCTTCTTTTATATCTCTTGAGTCTGCTTTCTACATTCCTATCTGAGGCCATTGAGAATTTATTTACATACAGTGTCATTTTACCATAAACAAAAGTAATTAACATTTGAATAGAATACTTCCTGTACATCGCTTCATATATCAGGTTGCTTTGTCTGCTTTCATACAACAAGTTCTTTAAGATGAAAACAATCTTTAGTTTTGCCTTGTGTGGTGCCAAAAGCATTGCCAGCACTTAAAATAAATAGCTGAAATACAGGCTCATTAACATGCAGTTCAAGTCCTGGCAATCTATACTCAATCCAGGAAAGCCTTTTTTTTTTTTTTTTTTCTCCCTGACACTATCTGTCCTATCAGAGGAGAGACTGTGTTAATACTTTCCATGTGTGTTAAAATAGCCTTTGCTAAGAAGCCTTTCATACTGGCTCTGAATCTGATTTCACTTACCCCCATTTCACACTGCTGTTTCAGTGCAGTTGCACTTGATATAGGGCCTAATCCCAGTAACCTTGCATTAGCCAGAGGAGAGAATTTGGAGCAATGGTTCCTTGGCCAATGCGAACAAATCTTACTTTTACTTTTAATACTAAAAGAAAAAAAAATTGTGATTACTTTCCAAACACTGACTCCTTATTTCCCTTGGGGCCTAAAAGAATCTGCCACTTTTCTATTAGTCTACTTCCTACCCACTATATTGATAGTGCAGGCAAACTTTGCCTTCACAATGTTAAGCTGATGATCAAGCTAGAGAAACAAGCATCTGTGTGTCACAAGACTCCTCAAATTCCAAGTGAAAGGTAGAGACAATGAAAATATAACGCAACACATAATTTGGTAAGGCAGAAGAAATTTGTCTCATATATCTCTGCATATATGCACGTGTATAGAACCACATATGCACACATATGCTCTTTCTGTATATATATACAAATGTGGGCAATATAAGATAGAAATCAATCTTCAATTTCTCACAGAAGGGAAGCCTGGATTTTGAAAACCTTCATAATACCTTGGGGCATGACAGTGTAATATTTAATAGTTGTATGAAATGATACATCCTCTAAGGAGGGTACACTCACAGGAAAAGCTGCTTTTGGAGCCCGTTGCATGCATTACATCACTCATGGCCACATGTGAATGTTATTTGTGTATGCACTCTGAAACAAAATAAGGGGGGTAGACAAAGAGATATTCCTCCCACACCCTGCATGCCAGAATCTCGTTTCCTATCCTCAGCTGGTGCTCAAAAGTCTGACTCCAGCAATAACAGTCTCCCACTGAGATTAAAGCACTGGCAAACACAGCTTATCTTGGTTAATGTATACCTAAGTTTTGTGTGTATTATACATACATATATTTACATATATAGGCGCACACACACATATGTATATATTTCTCTCTCTCTCTCTACTGATACACATACTATGTTTATACACATTTATAAATATGATATGTATGAAATATTTTGCAGAGAGAAAATTGTCTCTTGGTGGGAAAATGCCAGTAAGCTTGAGCCCAAGCAGATATGAAATTCGACTTCAGCAGCTGCCGCCTGTTCCTCTGTAACTAGATGGACACAAACACTCTCGTAAATCTCTGGCTCACTCTCACAGAAAACACTGGGATTAGCTCCTATTGCAGAATGGCTACTCCCACCTGACTGATCCTGGCTGGTTTTGCTAGTACAGTTTGTTCCTCTGCCTCATATGAACTGTACAAAGTGTCATAAAGTCTGAAAGACTCAGAGACTTAAGGAAGCCAAAGCAACAGACCACCTGTTTCAGGAGATGATCCATCAACTGCCTCTGAAGTAATGAGGATAGACCCTGAAGATGTTGCCTGGTGGCAATTCAGCATTTCTTGACACACATTGCAACATATATCATCTTTCCCTGTGTGACAATCAATCATACTGGTATGAGTGGCTCAATTGATGATTCACTTGTAAGTTTTAATTAGTCTGGGAAGGTACCTTTAGCAAGAGCAAAGAAAGAGAAAGCAATCAATACAGTGTTGAGTACAAGCAAGAGCAGTAGAAGACCAGTAGAAGATTTAGTGGTACACAACCAGCTCTTCTTACTTCGTCTAGGTTGGAGCCATAATAATGCTCTTGGAATAAGAGCCTTATGAGGTAATGATAACTCATATGGAATATGACAGTATAAAAATATCTTTACATGTATGTATATGCATATGTATAATCACATACACATAGTTTCCAGGCATTCAGTGAAAAAAGAGAGTGTGCTTCAGATTTGTGTGACATACATCCATTACAACAGCAAATGAATTTGACCTAAGAACTAAACAGATCTTTGCACTGTAGGTACCCTGATGTCCAGAAGACACAAACAAACCCGGAGCTTTCATTATCTTGTATCATTTTGACACAGAAAATAGAAATGAGGAGTTGTACACACATACAAGCTATTACTTTAAATCTCCTGAAAAACTCATGTGTAAATATACACTAGTCAGTCAAAAAGTGAGATGTAATCAGGTGGAGTTTGATCATGTCAGGAGGATATGGCATAGAAGCAAGGTGGTCAAAAGCTTTAATTTGGAATTCCAAAGACCAAGCTGCATATCCATAAAGAATTGCAGGTATAATACAAGTGTTTTGAAATGGAGGTATCAGATTCAGCTGGTAGGAGAGAAGGGAAAAGTGAGTGAATGAAACCATGCAAGCAAGCCTGCTGGAAAGAGAAACAGTATGTATCCAGAGTAATTTTATGCTAGGAACAGCAAACACAGAAATATTGTGAAGGACGTAAAAAGCAAATACTGTGGAAAAGTAGTGATAAATCAGAGAAGGGGTTATGGGGAACATATGCTCTTTAATATCAACTAAGCAATACAAGCCTATAAAATCGCTGAGGTTCCTATGATTTTCTAACACAAAATATGATTAGAAATCTCCCAGGGTAAATATCTGTCACATGCAGAAATTCTTTACGAGGATTCGGCACAATTGTAGTTGTAAGTCCAATATCTACATGCGCATGTATAAAATCTTGCAGTTAGGAGGAAGACACACAATCCAAGAACATTTCAAATGAATAGTATCAAGTTTATTGGTACAAAGCAAGAAAATCAAGGTGATGGAGGGGTCCCAAAGTCCGTCTGTTAACTTCTGGAAATGGCTTCTCCTCAGCAACATGTCACTGTGATCTCCATTTCCACAAAGGCACAGACCAAAAGTTCTTGTATCTTAGAATGAAATCTGTATTTTAATGCATTGATCCTCACCATTCACATAAGTCTTTGTTTTAAAAAACGCCTACCCATTCATTTATTCTGTAGAACGTATATGTCTACAAGCTTGATTTCCGTGGGACTGTGAAAACTTGGCATAATGCAAATTACTACCTCACAGCATTTGGGAACAGAATTGCTGAAATCTGAGGCAGCTCCCCAACTAAAATGGGTCTGTGTGACAAGCGCCAACATATATGTATTCCCTCCATCCTTGCCTGAGAGTGTTTTCTTCTGCCTAGTCATACAACAGATGGTTCTTCATTACCCTGCCCAGGTGGATAACTATGACAAAAGTTTGCAACACCTCACTTTCCAGTTCCTTTATGTTACCACCTCAAGCCCACTACAGTGCTGGGAAAAGGGACACTTTAGGTGTAAGTATCTGTCTTGATCCACCTTGATCTTTACAGCTTCTAGTCCTTCCATTCTCTTGGATGCTCCCAGCCTACCTGGAGCTTAGTAAGACCACTCATGTAAAGAAGTGCTGCAGCGTTAGCCTTTGAAATCATCTTTTTTTTGCATAACTTTCCATAGAGATTCCTTAAGATTCTGAATCATTCAAGTGATAATTTAAAGCTGTGAAAGAGGGAGGCTACATTGCATTTAAAATCCCAACAAAGACAGAGAGAAGATGAATGGTTTGCACATGTAGTATCAGAACTGTAAAAATGGCACTCTGAGGCAGGCAGGCTAGGCTTGCTACATAAACATTTGCACTACTCCAAGGTTGGAGGTATATTAAACATAACCAGCTTCAACAGTGTGTCTCAGCTGGATATGAATTTACCATTACACTGAAGTTTAAGTGAAGCATATCTTTAATATTGATTGCACAGGTTCATGTTGCTTGTTGCATAGCACTTCTTCATACAGACTGCAAACACTCTCAAACATCATAATTTTGCATTAGTGATTTGAGTAATTTAATTTATTTCATTCTGAGACCTGGAAATTTGAGGTTGTTAGTACATTTAGGGAATTAATTGGATAAAAGTAGTGAGGGCCAGTAGGGATGTGATTTTTAATAATTCTTTGTGTCAAAAGCAGAATGTGTGAAAGACATTTAATAGTGCTTCTTCAGCATGTGCAGCAAGACCATATGAAAATCAACTTTCAATTTTACAATGGGCTTTGCGCCACCAGAGATATAATGGGAGGGAGTGGGAGTAAGAAATGAAGTTTAGCTAATCTAATGAGCTGGGGCTATCCACTCTTTTTGGCGGAAGAGCTGTTGCTTAGTTAAATATAGCAGTTATTCTCTTGGCGGTGCAGAGATGAACACCTCATGAAATGAATTAGTGACATTCCTATGGTTTGATTTCTCATGATCTGTAAAATTGTAAAACTGATGCTAATTCCCAGATCTTAGTTTTTGTGCCAGATCCACCAGACAGGAAAATATTTATCTGCTGAGATTTTTCAAGGAATTTTCTACATCCAGGGATGCTGAGAATATGTTCCTGGAGAATCAAATAATAGCAATAATGCCTTTAACCTCTGCAAGTCTAAGGAATGTGCATTAAAATTCTACAATGTCTTTTGGAGGACAGGAATGGAGTCAAAGATATTCCAGCTCTTTCCTTCAACCCATGCATGTACAAACTCTGCTTCTCTCTATTCTTTTTTCCTCTCTTGAGACCAATAACAATCTTCCCTCTTTGCTAATTCTTTTTGGTCTCCAATCCAGCACTGAAAGAACTTAGTTTCTGCAGAATGTGAGTGCTGCAACTTCACTGCAGCTTCCTTGGGACTTGCTGTCATTGCTTTTCCCTGGGCATTGCCAGCTGAGAGAGAACTAGGATTCTGCAGCAGGAAGGTGTAACCCAGCATGTGCCACTGCAGGGCAGGACCAGAAGGAAAATACTACAGAGCAGGAAGGACAATGTGAATGTGCTACAACTTCAAATAAGAGAGGAACAGACTCCTCCTACTCCTGCAATTCCTATTGTCATACTCAAAACCCACTTCAGAATATGTGGAAAGCAAACAGCTTAGTCATTGTAGCTAGGCCAATCTATATCCTCCTATTGCTACTTTGGATCCCAAATACATTGATCTGATTTCCCTGCCTCATGCAATAAGAAAAATATAAAAATATGGAAGAATTAATATCTTCAGTCTTTCACTATTCCAGTCAATGAAATGATGTCTTATGCCTGCCTTTAAAACCATACTGAAGAATAAAACCCAATGAAGGTATAGGAATTTACCCCAGTGAAATATCTAGCCCATAGATCTCCTCAAAACCTGATAGCATTTTCTTTATTTATAGACATGATGATATTCAAATGCTGCTCTCATTTAACATTGAGAGTTGATAAAGAGGCATAGGCAGGCTGATTTTTAAGTCAAATACACACATCTGAAAAGACAAAATAATACAAAAAAACCCAGCTACAGGCTAATCCTGATAAGAACATTTTGCCTTCTCAAGGCAGACATGATGTTATAAATGTAAAATTTCCAAGTTTGGTGGGGTGTGGGGAATTCCTTAAATCTGACGCATCCCTTCCCTAGGGCATTGTCAAATCTCAAACGGAGCTGGGAAGCCAACACTGTTCCTTCCTACACTAGACAGACTCAAACGGGAGAAGATTCTGCTGGAAACATCATTATGAATCTATGCCAAGACAGTTTGTTTTCTCAGCAAGAAATGTCAGTGTTTGCTTTGTATCAGACAAATAAACAAATTATTAACTTGATCATTTCACATTTTGTACATGGCACCAACCATAGCTTTGATAATGATGCTCCTTTGAGCTCTGGAGCTTTAGAGCTTGAGGTCAAGCTCATGAGCCCCATGAAATGCATCATACAATGTCTGGGATCTGTAAAGGGAATTCAGCACAACAAATACCTGGAGCAAAGATTATAATCTCTTTGCTCCCCACAGAATCTGCAAAATTACAGACGGCCTGTTTGATTGTGTCCCATTACTCATGGGAGAGGCAGAAATGGTAGTCAAAGCTACTTGTTGACAGAAAGCATAGGAACAAAGGAAGAAAAAAAATGAATTTGCTGTCTGGTTTGGTCAAGTCTGGTGGCACATGTGGTAGAGTGGTGGTATACAACATTTCTGACTGTCTGATTTTTCGTGGGTCAAGGTTAAGAGCCTTGGAGTCTGGACCTCTTTATGAGCAAGTCAATTTATGCTTAACCACATAGCCACACAACCCAACGGTGACCTTTTCTCCTAGATCTGGAAGCAGCCATGCTCTCAGTGAAAGACAGCTAATTTCATCTCTATGATAATTTAGCCCAAAGACTGCTAGTAAGTACAGGCTATCAGTTGTGTTGAATTACGACTGCTGTGTTGTGTTCCAGATTACTATCCACCAAGGATTTCTTAAAGCTATTGGATTCTGGCTCAAATATGCAAAGACAATTTGAAGCGTTAGATGAGATGCTTGAGTTGAATTTTAGCTCTTGTTATGGCCAAGATATAGATATTTCCACTGAGGAAACCACCTCCTTTCTTAACTGCAGGGAGATGTTGTACATGCTCATTTTACAGTCAATGTTTACAACACAGAGAGAGCGAGCTGTGAAGTCACAAATGTAAGGAATTAAAGTGCTTTCAAGGCTGCAAAATGAATAGGACCTTAATAAAAACTGTTTAAGAAGCCAAGCGTAATGTATGTTATGTTACTTCGATCCTAGATCAAGAATTTAGGATTGAAAAAACAGAGAACACTGAAGTCTCTGAAAGCTTCTAACGTAGAAAATATTGCTGGAAGAATAGTTATTGTTTTGCCTTCTCCAAAAATATTTTTATGTTAGAGAAATACTATCCCTTTCACTTCAAAATGCAAGTAACTGGGATACAGGAAAACTTAAATCAATTTAACTCTGAAAATATATAATGACTCTCTTTTGGTTGTTTGCACAGATGTCACATTTCTCCAGCTCAAGGTCAGAATTGCTACTGAATACATTCATGAATCTGGACTAGTACTTTTCCATGTCATATGAATAAGACTTGGTATTCTAATGTTGTAGCACCTATATTTTTATTTTCCCTAAAGACACCGAATGAGGCAAAACCAGAAAACACCACTCTAATACTATTCAGTTACTACTGAAGGCAATGACACTTAGCAAGGTTATTGCAGTAAAGCTACTGTTTTCCTTTATCACGTCAATGATGCCAGCCAGTCCTTGATCTGGAAAATGAAAGTAACTTCTGACATGCTTATTTCATGATTTTTTGAGTAGAGTAAGATTAGTAAAATTAAAAACTTTTTAAAATACGTTTTTTCCCAAGCATGAAAACTTGCAGCTTACTCAGTGTGTACACAGATCCTGGCAGTGGAGGAATATTTTTAGCACAACCCTTTTGAGCTGTAGACCATTTCATACTGCCTCAGCTTCGTTGGATTTTGACCCTAAGAACCAAGACACCAGCCACCTCTTGCTTCTTTTGCTTGCAGGGTTACAAGCTAAAAGCTAATAAATTCCTTCTTGAAGCAGAACTCAAGATGCTGGGAATTTGTCTACAATTATGAGGTCCATTGTCCCTCTAAGCATCTAGTCTAATACTGGGATAATTATTGTCAGCTATTAAAATATGACTGAGTTTGAGAGTTTAATTTGAACACCAAATCAGTTGCTTTTTGCCTCAAAGCTGATTTTCAATTGGTCACAGTAAGTGAAAGCATTTGAATGGCAATGTAGCTGTAACTCAGTTGTAGCCAAACTGAGTTGGAACAAGTTTTTAAAACTTTTTTAATGAATTCTCTGAGCAGCCCAAGAATACTCACAAGTATTCTGATCACAATAATTAATTAGAAAAGAGTGGATTGAATTTTAAATTATAGTGGGAGCAGTTTACCAACTGACAGAAGAGCACAGTGATTTGTGGACTTCTTGAAATAATATTAACAAAAGAAAAAGTTTGCCATAATAATCATCCTATCAGCCTGTCCTGTCCTGTGCTGACATGGACTGAGATTCTCATTCCTTCCCTGTGGTAGTCACCCCAACTGAAAATCCTTAATAAGGGTCAAAGTTTTTTGTTTGTGGTTTTTTTTTTGGTTTGTTTTTGTTCATTTTGAGAGTGTTTAATTTCCAAGCATTGGAGCCTGTTTTGAGGCAATAAATGATGCAACCAAAACTGAAGCCAGTAGCCAGGATATCAGCTTTGACCTTATTCTGATCATTTCCATGCTTGGATTTTTTAGGCTTTTTATGCTTCATGTCAGCATGCCGCATGTCACCATAACACTTTAAAAGCCATTCCATCTCAAGAACCAGTGGGCCCATTTACTTTCTACTCCAAATTTTAGAAAATTCATTTCTCACCTACAACTGTGTTTGTTAATACGTTTTTTCTAGGAGATGACGTACATTACTAAGGGTGCCTTCTCAGTCTAAGGATACCTTCTCAGTCTTTATTAGTAATGGTTGTCGCAGATCTCATTTCATTAACCTTTTAGACCACTGCCTTGTCAAGTGGCTACAAGTAAGATGGGGAAGTAGTGGGATGCACTGAATTCTAAGATGCAAAGTCCAAATATTCTCGCAGTCAGGTCGTGACTTGTAGAATCATCATACATTCTCTAGAGCTGCTCTACTATAATACAGATCCAAATTACTTCATAATCTTTGAGAAGAATATTTTAAAAAAAAACAGGAAAAAAAAAGAATAACAGCTGTGATATATTTGATATATTCACTTCTAGTAAATATCGATTGTCATTTATCCTTTTTATTCGTGAAGCTGTCACTGTTTGGCATTTTTATGTAGTGTTCCACTTATTAATACCCATAAACTGAGCTATTTATTCTCAGTGGTACTCTCTGTTAAAATTTCCTATAAAACTCTACAGTTTTCTACATTAGCAGTCTCTAACACTGTGTTTTACAGGAATGTTAAGATAGTGCTGTGGGCAACTACTGAATAGTGCTATAGTACATGAGTTGTTGAGCTGTGAGTCAGCAAAACTATAAATTTAGCCTAACACATTATTTAAGCAAAGGAATGGTAAACTTGCAAATATTTATGCTTCTTCAGATAACCTTTTGAAAATATACCCAGACATGGAAATGAAGATGGGTAATGGAAACACATCAGAAACTATGTAGAAATATTCACATTGTTGGCGATTCTGGCAGGATAAAAAATTTCCCTCAGTAAAGAGCAAAAGACCTTTTTGTTTTCTTTCTGTGTACTAAATGACAAGTTTTTATATATTATTTCATTGTACTCTCAAGCTGTATGAAATAACTTGTCAAACAAATCTGAGAGAATACCAGTTTGGCTGTGAAGTTTCTCATTTTGTGTTCTGAAGTCTTGTCCTGACTAAGCGTAAGAAATTATTCAATATGTAGTACCTCTTAGAGACTGTAAGAAGTATTTTTCTGAAGGGTACTGTCTGAGTTATCAGGAGCCCCGTTTTCCCTCTTTTATGATTCTTCAGCATCCCAGCTGGTTGCAAGCTGTTCTCAATAGCTGTGCCTCTATCTGGGGTTTGCCTCATGACAGAGTTGTACATGGCTTATGGTTCCTTGCAATCACCAAGCTCTGTTTAAATGCGATATAACACTTGTATGCTATAGGCACTAAACCAATTATAATATTTTGAAATATATATAATATTTTTTCCATGAAGATTAAAATATGGCTACTATGCTGATTGAAGACTGTATTTCAGATATTCTCAATTTCTTTGGATTTTCCTTTAGCTGCAGGCACGTGATTGTTTTATATATTAAAGATATGTCAGTACATATCTTTATGTTCAGGAGTGCTTAACATTTCAGAACACGCTTCCAATGATCCATCAAAGAATGAAAAGTACTAAAAAAAATAGTGAAACATTTAAAAATGGTATGCAAGGAGTTTCCAGTAAGACAATTCATTTCTTGAGTCTAAAGCAACTGAAAAATTGCCTGTTACTCCACTAGTAAATTAGGTCTGTTCTGCCTGCTTCAGCCTCTGCTTACAAATGGAAGTCTGCATTTATGGGTCAGGATGCTATCAGATGTTCAAAAGGGCTTGCCACAGGCATTTCTCTAAAATCTTAGCAATGATATAATGGTGATTATTATGGTTTGAGTCTAAAACCTCTGCCATCAACAAAGATCTTGCTGCTCTAGCTGTGCTGTAAACACAAACCAAAAGAACTTTTCCTGCCCAAAAAGTTCATAATCTAAGGTTATACTGCATATCAGAGAACTAGCCAACAACATGCCATCTTGTTAGTATGACAAGCCAAGGAATTTATATTTAAATTTTTAATTTACCTTGCACTACTGCACTGAAGCATTTCACAAATTGGAAGATAGACTCATTGTTTTATTCAGCCTAGCTGCAGGTGTATATCCTCAGTACAACAACAGGGACACAGAAAATATGAGGATATAAGGCAGTGTGTGGAAATAACAACAAAAACCAACAGTGGTTGTCATGAAATCAAAACTTATCAGTACTATAACGGTTTTCCTAGGCATCAAAGAAAAGAGTTTTCAGGAGGGATTTTAGAGTAGATAAAGAGGAATCTGCTTGCTTGCTTTTGCCAGTAATCAATGGGATGTTTGATAGGAGGGCAAATACAAAGCAACAAAACAACAGAATGCTTGGATGCCCCCTCCTCAAAGCACCATCTTACTAGGCAAAATAAAAATGAACTTGGAGGACGAGAACAGACTAAAGGAAAACAATATTTGGGCCATGAGCAAAGGGTTTTGTCAGGAAGCCTGGACAAAATCAAGTGATTTTGGAGGGGGCCATCTCTATATCTATGCCTAAGGCCATGTGGACATGCAAGGTCACTTACCGACATCATATTTAGTGCAATAATTTCAGTTCAGGTCTACATGAGGTCTATCCTACTCAAGACCTTACATATTTTTTTTTGAATCAGACTAAACGTGCAGCTCAAACGTATTCAACTTGACACAAAAAAAACACTGAAAGAGCCTAGCAAAAACAAAGATTATTAGTCCTTTTTACATTGCTAGGCTTAACTGTACAAGTGATTCTGAAAATGTTTAATAGAACAAAGCTATATGAAAAAAAGGAAGAAGAAAAACCACAGGCACAGCTGATGTAAATGTTCTTTTTCTTTCCTTTTTTTTTTTTTAATAATCATTTTTATATTGCCTAAATCCCTAAAGTCAGTGTCTGGACTCTGTCTGGAGGCTCTCCAAAAATCACTGCTTGTCAACACCCTTTCCACAGAAACAAGGCTGTTTACCTCCACTGGTGCATTGTCAAGTCCTCTCTTCCCATTCATATGACAGTTTAAGTCAACATTTTTACAGAAAAGACTAACCCTCTCTTTCTTATCCATCTGTCTCTTCTATGTATCTATGCTCCTCATTATCATACCAAAAGAATGACGCTTTTCATTGTGCACCTATACAGAAATCACTGTAAATGCTCAGATATCATATGCTCAGTGGCTCAAGTGGCTAATATTTATTATAAGCAAGCCAGAACTTGGCCAGTTGATAGCAATGAATCAATGAATGAAAGAGAAACTCTAAGAAATCTGACTGCATACTTATTCAATTTGAATCCCAATCCAAAAGAATCA
>JAUBOD010000147.1:642761-671410 GCA_032353885.1 Nothura maculosa
TTCTGACCAGTGGGCATATCCCTTAGTAGACACGTTCCACTAACCTCCATAGAGGGGACAAGCCTTGGCAGTCCATGCAAAAACAGTGACTCTGGCCACTTACTCACATCCTCAAACGTCCTCTTCCAGTCCTCTTCAGTCCTTTGGTGCTATAGCTGAACTTTCCAATTAGTTTTCTACAGTGCCAACATACCAAATGCTCATTCAAGTGCATCAAGTTGATGCACCAAGTGCATCAATCATCACATCTCAACCACCATATCTCACGTACCTGACATATAGATGGCCTCTCCCAGAAACATGTTTCCCTACAAGCAATAATGCTGCTGCCACCCGACTTCTCTGGAAGCAAGTCACTGCTGTATGCAGCTGCTTGCATGTTCAAAGAGGTCTGCCTCCCTCATAGCAAGCCACATTATCAAGAATATCAAAGATTATTTTCTAGGCATAAGTCTAGAGTAGGAAATCCTTTGGAAAGCCATATTTAAGAACTTAGTTAAGTCAATAATGTCTCAATTTTTTACTCCATCCAGCAGTTAAGTCAAACTGGAACTAATTGCTAATACCAGAAGGTAAAAAATAAGAATACTTCTTGTGAGTAATACAGCACAGGAACTGCCTTTCATCCATCACCAACCCTTTCTGGCTGTTCTGTAAGTGCACATAAGTCTTTCCTGTTGTGAATAGTAAGCTTTTCTATGTTTCTGTTTTCACACTCATGCCCAACTTTGCTTAGCATCCATTATGCCACAAAGTTACATGTTACATGTTATATACGTTATATAGATATAACATATATACCCTACATAAAGTACTATATAGGGTAGTTTACTTGTAGGGCTAGATTGTAGACATTCAGTTTTGGGGGAATTTTTCCAAATCAGTACCTGAGAAGTGTAGCTTTTGGGGAAGTTTGCTTCATCAGTCTGCAATAATTCTGCTTTTTATTTCCAGCTTATAAGCCTTGCAAAAAGTATCTGACAAATATGTGAAATTCAGAGATGATATGAATAAGCACCTTGGGGAGGAAAAAGAGGAAAAAGGATCAGGAAAAAATAAAAACAACACATCTAAATACTACCTTGGATACTCACCTGCAAGCTCTTTAAGACAACCATATGGAGGATAAAAGACTGTGTTAATCATATAGGATTAGCACTACAGAAGAATTGTTTAGAGTGAGGAGTAGATGTCACTACATATGATCAGTAATGACACTACAGCATAAGAAGAGGCCCCAGCAGAGTTTCCTTCATACTGAGGAAAACAGTGCACAGAGCAAATCTGGTCATATCACTCACCTGAACTTTCCCTAATATCTCATATTTCCTCTGTTTCCAATTTCGCATTCATAACCAATGTTTTAATCTCCCTCAACACATGGAAACAGAAACTAGGATCAAGGTGGGAGTGCTGCCAAAGATTAGAGGTTTGGGGATTTACAACTGTTTTTGAAACTGTTGGGAAACTGTTAGGAAAACTATAGCAGAAGCCAATTGCTTTAGTCAGAAGTCTTTATTATTGTAGAGAAACTTTAATATACATGTTTTTGCTTTCTAAATCAGAAAGTGGAAGTCTAGTATTTTATGGGTCATTCAGAAGTAAAAATAAAAACAAAAGCAATTCTACTCCTAGTCACCCAATCTGGAAATCTGTTAAACTAAGGTCTGGAAAGCACTAACTTGGTAACAGATGTAGTGAATTATAAACATGAACTTGCCACAGATTATTGTAAAAAGTAGGCAAGCATCCTATTTTAAAACACATTTTTTTTGTTTTCATTATTGTTAAGTCATCTTTCCTCTTACATCTATTCAATATGAAATATGACTGAAAAGTGGTACCAGTTCAACAGACTTTAGGAAGGAGTTAAAAAAAAAGAGTGTGTGGGGGGATGTTTTCAAGAAATAAAGAACCATGTTCTAAAAGGAAAACCAGATTTTAAAATATATTGCTGTTCAGCAGTCAAGTGGCCTGTTTTGAATTTCAATGACTATCTGTAGCATTGAGGTTGCTGTGTCACTGCATACAGAATAGGCTGGCGAGGAATGCTGCTGTCTTCCTCCATTCCTAACCACCACACAGCAGATAAAGTCTACAGTCAAAAGCCAGTTGAGAGTTCTACCAAACTATTAAAATTCACTGGAAAAGCTGGAAGGAAGAAACTTAAATGAGGCCAGGTTAGATGTTTCAAAGGGATGAGTGACTGATCCTGTTTTATGTTATGCCAGACAATGCTAATAGTTTAAAATCTAGCTCTGTCAAGTAAGAAATAGATATATTATTGTCTGTGAATTATTAAAATTGACTTCACCTACTCACCTTTAGCCTTTTCTGGCTGAAAGGAAAAAAACAAGAAAAAAATCTTGCAAGGGAGGCATACACTCTTAATCTATTACCACTACCTTCTTGAATCCTATTAATATCTTTCATACTGTTTGCCTTGGTGAGTCCAGACATTGTATGTGACAAATGAGTAAAAAATCCAGCTGATCCTAGGCAGAAGGCTCTTTTAATATTTAAGGCTCTCCTGCCTTGCAGATAACTACTCTCTTCCCTTTTACCTATCCACATGGGACAGAAGGATTTGGGGGGCATCCAAGATCAAAAAAAAATGTTTATATCATACAAATAACTTTCTGGGTTTATTCAAAAAGAGAAGTTTAGATCTATAAGACTCAATTTCCTCTGCAACTTGAACATACAAGCTCACCTTAAAACACTAGGGAAGTACTAAAGATTTTGAAAATCATTTAGCAATAATATAAAATGCTTGAAATTTTGATATGGTCAAAATCATTGTTGAAGTTTTTTAGAGTTGGGTAGATGTAGACAATAGTGGAATACAATGATGAGACACAGAAGGTGATTAAACACTAACCATGATCATCATAGGGGAGCAACATTAACTGTGGTCTCAATTCTTCATGTGTCCATCATGAAGTTGGTAGTTTACAAATGATAACTCCAAAGGCAACATAAAGGGAAATAAAAAGGTTTATTTATTTTAAAGCAAAACAAAACAATTTTAACCTCCACTTCCTTTCAAATATTTGTCTATTTGAAGAGAAATTGTAAGTTGGCAAAAAATGGACACGTGAATCTCAACAAAGCCAAATTAGTGCGCCTTTCTGGCGAGAGCACGTAAAAATGTTTTATCTCTAAGATCCATCTACAAGAAAACCTGGCTACTCCAAAACAAACAAATGAGCAAACAAACAAACAAAAAAGTGAATACCAAAGATTTCTTTTCCTCCCAAGTATGAATTTAAAACTTTCTACATTTTCTGGAGGAATAAACTTCAAATAAGAAAAAAAAAGGGAATGCTATTGTAATGTTTGAACTGTGAAACACTAGAAAAACAACAACAGCAAAACAACAACAAAAACAGACTCTTGGAGTAATACCCTCACACTTTCTCAGAATTGGCTGCTGCTTCATGCACTTCCCATTGGCTGTGTCCATATGGTCCTTCAGTCCTTTCACACAGCACCCTGGGGTGTCGCAGACAAGGACAACTGCATTCACTCTGTGACATCTTTAGCAGTGAGAAAGTAACACTGACATATACTTTGCAGGAGGAGGCATGAAATTTGAGACTTGGTAGCTTCATGCTTCAAACATGAAAATATGAAGTGCTACTGCCTATCCAGGCTATGCCCAACTAGATGTCACTTACTGGAAAACTTAAATACTGAAAAGATTGATTACTGAAACATTTGATGATCACACCAAAAACATCTCATGACATTTCACATGTAACACACAAATGTAACTGTCATTTTTGTATGCACCTGCTGCCACAAAAAAACGCGTATAAAGAGCCGAAGGCAGGCCACCTCTTACAAAGACAGGAATAATCAGACATAGAAGCCTTGCCCTTGGTTCCAGATTTGCTGAAGAAAACATCACCTCATGCTCATATCCTCCATGTTTAGAAGTCATTTTTCTTTTCATATAACCCATTTCACTTACGGTTCAGAGCTGCCATTCTAAAACCACTGCAACAGTCAAAATGTGAACATTTTTATTAACATGCTGCTTGAAAAGCTGGTCTGAAACTGTAATCCAGCTCCTTCAAACCTCTCATTTCCTACAGGGAAACAGGAAAAGGCTGAGGCAGGAAGGGACACCCAGCAGTTGTCATGAAGGCATCTCTGGTACTGACTGAGCCTGATGTCCTGTCACGGCTTTTGTTCTGGGCTGATTCCTGTTCCCCATCCCTTCCCTTAAGCAGCCTTCCCACCACAGGCAGTGCTTGCAGAGGACAGACAGTGATAAGAAAACAAGGAATGGTCTAAAGGAGGCTGAGATAACAGGCAGAGATGGTAATTTGGGGGATGAAGCCAAATGGCACACCAAGGGAAGGGGGAGGACAAGCGATAAGAGGTGAGATAAGGAGAGACTTTCCTTTCATGAATAAACATGAATGAGAGGAGAGGGGTATGCAAGACCCCTGCTACCGCCAGGACAGCAAAGAAGCATTACGGACAGGAGGCACCACTGCAGGAGTAGCTGGTTACAAATAAAAGCTGTATGAATTCAGTCTAATCCCTCCTTGCCTGCACAGGCATGCTAGGAGAATCTGGGCTAACGAAGTCGTCTCAAGGTATTTCAGCATCTCCTCTCCCAGGTACCACATTACGTACAGCAGGGCAGGCAGACAGAAATCATCAGCTGGCACCTCCGGAGTTCCCACGCACGTTTAGGCTGACCACCTCAGTTCTCATTAGAACTCAATTGCTTGGCTTCCAACACGAAGAGCCAGCAGCGCACGTAAGCACGCTCTTAAATCTGAGCATGGAAACTGCCCATATTAAATATTCATGCCCTTGAAGTGAAGCACTTGCTTGGTTGCTTTGGTGAATCAGGGCCTAATTACGGAGCTAAATAATCTTCTATTCTCATTCACGTCTCTTTCGGGCCTAATCCTCCCTTCACCTAGGTGTCATTAAAAAACTTATTTTCAGGTGTTGAGCCTGGATTTGTCACATCCAAGATTGCCACTAATTGCTAGACATCAGCACTATATGTAAAAATGACCAATGAATTAAAAATAACAAGCCTGGATGACAGCTTTATCTGTAAACTCACTTTTCAATGGGCTCACAATCTCTTTACCTATCCAGAGTGGAAAAGTCCTTTGCCCAAAGTCAGCCACTTTGTTTTTCAGCTGGTCCAAACATTTCTGAATAAAAACTATGGCTCTTGTAAGTGAACATATGATGTTAGGATACAAAGCCAGCCCAACTCATATCCAAGGAGGTAAGGAAAGCCTTTTCCTTTGGCAAGTTTTGTCAGATAGTTGTGGTATTAGGGGATCAGAGAGCAGACTTAAAGAGACAGGCTGATGTTCTCAGGAAGATCAATGAAGATGTGAAGGTCACAGATGACACAAGGATGGTTTCAAAACTTCATGAATGACAGCAGGGAAAGAGGTGGTGAAAGAGGAGGAGGAACAGAGCCAGCTGTGGAAGCTGCCAGAGTTTTGTTGGAGGCGCAGCAGAGAAGAAGCACAGTGATGTCAAGAGGAGTGAGAGAGTATCTGCAAAGCACAGCATACGAGGGCTACAAACAGTGGTGTCCAGAGGGATTGCATTACTGCAGGCGGCTGTCAAATACTGATGTAATGAGCTAGTTATGAAGCAAAAAGTCAGAAATGTGCGTGGGAGTGTTGGAGGGGTACATATTAGGTAGCTTCTCCCACAAAAAAAGGAGGCAAACTAGGACTCCTACTAATTTTTTTTGTGTTAAAATTAAACAAGATAGTTAGCAAGACTGGGCATGAGCCTGCTGAAGATACTCAGCTTTGATAACATATTGAGAGGAAAACCTGGAAGGAAAAATGGTCTTCCTTGAGAAACTATAAACTCTGAAGAAAGAACTAAGACAAAGTCAGGATGACAACAGGCAGTAAAATGCTACATATGAAGGAACACTTGTGTTCACTAGAACTATTGGTGTGTGCACAAAACACAACAGCATTAAGCTCTCTGCTCCTGCCTCAAGACCTCACTCGAGTAGGATAGTCTTTCCATTCTATGATCATGAACAAAGAGGCACTGATGCTGTTTTTTTTACCTGTTTCACATGCTTGTTGAGAAACAAAAATGTTACATACTTAGTGCCTTACAGAAAAGGCTACATAGTGACAAACTACTATTAATCATTATTTCATTTGTCTGAATTTGATATGTGTGTTCTCAGCAATAGCTCCAAAACACCTGATATGTAAAGCCTGTAACTAAAGCAACAATAAAAAATAATCGACTGTAGATTTTATGAGCAGGATAGACAAATAAAAGGAAGAGGTTGGCAAAGGAATGCAGAGATAATGTTGAGTCTGAAGTAAGGAATGATATAAATATTTTGGCTGACACAGCAGCAAAGTCAGTGGGGAGGAGAATTAAGGACAACAGAGGTAGCAATTTACCAAGGCAGTCGTTTTCAGATGTTGACATATATTTTCAGAACAAGATAAAAACAACAGCAACAAAAGGTATGAGAAGTCTGTAAGAATTAAGACAACTTGGAAGTTATTTACTGGCTATGAGGGAGGAAAACAGACAGGAAAATTATGTGAAGGTTATTCTTCCTTGAATGCTGCCATTTCATTTTCATGCTTATTAATATTGGCCACATACTGACACTGATGAGCAACAAGATCCTTGAAGAAGGGAAGCACGTGTTTCCTTGTACAGACATCTGAGCAGTTTACAGTCACAGGCTGCTCTGAAATTAAGAGTAGGAAATGAAGCTTGTATGAAAAATAAAAGTTCTTGGCATTAGGGTTTTGTGATCATGCTTTTGCTAGATCTTAAATACTCTTTAGGGCAGGAATACACTTTAGGAGTTCACAAACGGTTTTGACTTTAGGAAAGCTGACTTTGGGAGAATGTGATATGCCCTAAGGAATTTTTACTGGAATCCTATGAAACATGGGAAACATAAAGCTGAATTTTAAAAAACATTTCAAGGGAATGAAATTTAAACCTGTCCAGCTTAATTCTAAAAAGGAAAAAGGGCAGCTGAGGCCAAATGCAGTCAAACAGAGATATAAAGTGTACTGTATGCAAGACACAGAATATTTTTGAAAAAAATGTATGTATCTATAGACATTTAAGTATAACATAATATTATTTGACAAATAAACAACCTAGTAAGGAGGCTAATAAGGCTAGTATGAAACCTATGAAAAGTTAGAAAGAGCATTTTGGAAGAAACAATTCCAAAAAGACAAAGTATCCTGGTCATTGGGCTGCCATGAACTACTTTGCTAGCCATTAAATGGGGTTTCATTTATATCCTTGCTAGAAAGTACTCGGATAAAAATGTCTAGTTGCTTAAGGCATGTAACAAAAGGAAGAAGTTAGCATACCTTTTTCTTTTTTTTTTCTTTGAAGAATAATAAGAGGCTAGACAACTGCTTAAATAATAGCAAAACATTTTCTCACTGTGACAGTGGTTCTGAGGCTTTTCTAAAGGAAGAAAATTTGCATGACTGCATGCACATCCTCTTTGAAACATCCCTGGCAACCCATAACATATACGATGAACTATGGCAACCTATAGTTCCTACTCCAAGCAAGCTGTAGAAGACCCACAGAAGCAGGTGGGAGGCAGAGGGAGGTATTTCCTGTAGCATACACAGAACACTAGATTCAGAGAGAAAGTTTTCTTTTTTTTTTCTTTAAAAATGAATGAAGAATTTATTAAATACATTTAAATATATATATATATTTGCAATTGAAGTTCTATGAGGAGAGATCACATCAGTGAGACTTGTAACTTCCTTGCGGTAGAAAACGGCAGTAAAATGAAGTAAGTAACTACGGTACTGTGAGCTAAATATCTGCCATGCAAAAACAGATTTACTCAAACATCTCAACAGGCATAATTTGCTTAGAAGCAAGGACTATGTTATCCTTGGAGGTATATTTCTGCTTCATCATCTCATTTGATTTCTTCAGATAACATTCTCATGCTGTTCAGTTTGGAATCTTTTTTTTAAATATATGTAAAAGAGATGGAGAGATGACAGCAAATTAATTATCTTCCTGTAAGGTAAGAAAATTTAAGAGAGTTCAAAACTTTCTAACAAACAACCAGCTTCAGGGTCTGTGAGATCTGATTCTTCTAACATGCTGTGCTGCAGGGTGGTTTGTTTCCTGACGAATGAGATGACTTATTCTCTTTAGTTTTTAAATTGTAATTTAATTTTAAAATTAAATTTTTGTGAAAACCAAGGGCACTGTTTAAATCCAAGTATGGATTATGTTACCTGCCTACAATTTGAACATTCTGATTATAGCAAAAATACAAAAAGCTAATGAGACCATATTCTTCAGACAGATATATGTTTTGCAGGTGACCAAGCTGCAGTAAAGTTTATCCTTATATGTCCAGAGCAGCAAATAGAAGAAAACTTACTGTTTAGTATATGTTTAGTATATACTAAAAAAGACTGCAAAATGCTTGAAAGCATCTTTCTTACTTTATAAAGTTTAGAATAAAAAACGTGTAATGATGCTCCTGTGAAAGAAGACATTCATTTTAACAAAGGAAAAAAGAACATTTTTTTTCCAGTCCTTGCAGCTGTTACAGTCTCCACATACAGTTAAAAAGGAGGTCAGAAAGGATGGTGACAGCAGGACAATGCGAGTCAAAAGGAACAACCAGCATGGCTGTAGTTAGCAAGACTTGGGGAGCGAAGGAGAGAGACAAGCATTAGAAGCATCAGCAGGGATTAATTCCCAAGGCCAGTAAATATTATGGGGCCTCAGAGCAGTCAACGGCAGAGCGAAGAGATTTAGAGTCAAGGCATTCTAAAGGTCTACTTAGTTTGACCAGATGACAGTCTCACATTTCAAGGTTTCTTCTACAGTACAGCTAAGCTTTTCAATGGGAGGCCTTGACCCTAAGGATCACTAACTGAAGGAAACAAATGTGTTTTCAAATGAATGTATTGGCACTGTC
The DNA here is from genome assembly GCA_032353885.1 of Nothura maculosa. NCBI lineage: Eukaryota > Metazoa > Chordata > Aves > Tinamiformes > Tinamidae > Nothura > Nothura maculosa. The sequence goes on from JAUBOD010000147.1 coordinate 651,739, forward strand.
TGAACTGATTGCATAAAAGATTAAATTATATTTATTTTCTCTCTACAGAATATCATGTTAAATTTTAGAAAGACAGGCAGACAGAAATGTTTCCAAATAAGACATGGGAATCTGAGCATTGGATTTGCTATGCCAGCTAGTATTCAACAGCAGAGCTCTTTTTAACTGATGTTAAAATCTAGGATCAGACCACCCCTATTTTTTTCATGTAGATGTAACAGACTAAAAATCTATTCAGTTCTTAACAGTTTTGAGAAGTGTTGTATACATGAGAATTTAGGTCGGATTTTCATTGTTTGCGTCAACTATGGAAAAAGACAGAATATGATTGATTGTTTTTACTGCTTCCCATTGGAGAAAAATTTCCAAAGAAATCTTCATTCAGAAGCTGTATGGTTGACGACAGTAAGAAATGCAGTTAGTATAAAAATATAAATAACTGTTCAAAAATAGTGTCAATCAACTTGCTGTCAAACAAGAGAAACTCAGAAGACATATTGAGGATCTCATAGTTGGTGATGCTGTCCTTTATGCCATATATGAATATTAGAGTCATAGAATGCTTAAGGTTGGAAGGGACCTCCAGAGGTTATCTAATCCAAACTCCATGTATTCTTGCCTACACCACATGGACACACATGCCGTTTCTGAATATGTGAGCATAATAGTGTGCAGAGTCAACTTAGAAAAGCTAAATAAAATCAGATAAGATGAAACCAGTTTGAAATGAAACCTGGCAAAGATAGACCAGTCTTTGCTCTTTCATAGGCTGAGAAAATTAGCACCTCTTTTGTATACTCCAATGAGATAATGACATGTAATAAATCCTGCAATGCCACTAGTGATATAGGAGTACGCTAACAGTTCATCTGCATTTTCCCTCAAAACCCATTTTCTGCGTCTGCCCCAACTTACTAGAGCAGTTTCATAGGCTTCTTGGGTTCCACAGTAACAGATCAGGGAGCTTGTTAAAGGCAAGAAAAAAATGGGGTCAGTGTACGAGCAAGATTAAACCTATGTTTCTGCACTGCCTCAAAATGTACAAGCATATAGTGAGTTGAATCTGAAATCCAGAACTTGTGTTCCAAAATGATGATCAGTAAGGGCAGATGAAAGATCATGGACAAAACTACTTCAACAGAAAATGGTGAGAAAATGAGTATAAGAATGTTCTATGGATGAATTTTGAAGAGTAAATAGATACTTGTGAGCAAGAAGTATGACAAAGCAGGAAAATGGGTCTCATAAAGCACAGACTTGTTGGGTCAAGTGTCCTTTTCCTGTTTGGCAAGTCCTTTTGTCTCTGTGCTCTCCTTATCGTCCTGACACCTTACCACAGCACAGAATGACAGACAGCCCTTAATGACTTCCTAGCGTTTGATTCTGATACTCAGGACCAGCCCTCTTAAATAATTGCATAACATGAAAGTCTCTGTCCCCCTCTGAACATCCACTTGAGATCCGATGTTCATTTGTGCACACGCAGCTCCCCACTTCCACCCTGCAATCTGTGTCAGGACAAACGTGCTCCTGTCACACCTTGCTTGCAGCAGGAAGCTGAAGGCAGCGCTTCTGAACACCCCGACCGACAGACCATGCTGTGTCAGCACCCGGTGGGGCCGGTATCAGCCCAACCAGGAGACCAGAACATCCTCTCCTGGGCACACCCACTCCCAGCGAGCACAACTGGGACTACTGTTTGCTGTGTCCAAAAGCAGGGCCTTGTCCTTTGCCTGCTCCACGTGCTTCCATTATCCCACCTAGGTCGTAAGCAAGATTTTCTTTTTTTCCTCCTAACCAGCTCAGTCAATTTGAAGGTTAGTGGGCTGGTTAGTGCTGGTTGAATTCCCTGGCCAGGCTTTACTGCTAGGCTGGAATCACAGAATGGCTGAGCTTGGAAACCACCCTCCTGCTCAAGCAGGGTCACTTAAGCATCGGGTGGGCGTAAGCATTTACTAAGTGGTGCTCTGCAACACACCCAACAAAACAGCGCACGGGTACACTTATGAGCTTTAAAAATGGGTATTTTGTGATCCCAAGAGTTGCACAGACCTGAGTGGAGCAGGTGATGCTCACTGGGTGGAGCTGGAGCCCCTGCACTAAGACGCAGAGGGAAGTATTTCACAAAGCAAGCATGCTGCAGTGCACACCTTCCCTCCTTTTCTCACAGTCAGAGGAGAAATGATCACACTTAGATTTGATACCAAAAGCAGCAACCCACTGACTTGAATTTTATTTTGTTTCCCAGGGAGTGACGTTTCTCACTCTCATCCAAAGTCCCAAGTCTGCTTGGACGGGTCAATCTCTGAGTCACCTTGGCTAGGTGGCTGGGTAAAGCTGCTTCTCCTGATAGGCTGCTAAGTGTTTGGATGTTTTCAGGTAGCTGATTGCGAAGCAGCCAACAGCCAAGGAGCAGCCTAATTTAGAGCTCTAAAAGCTGGCAACAGCAGTGCCATTAAGCCATTTTCACAGACTGCTGGCCAAATGCAGCAATTTATTGGCTGAGTGATTGGATTATTCATTTGCAAAGCTAAGGGAGGGTATTTTCTTACCACTTCAGTTGGCCTGTAGTACTTGTGATTGACTGTCACATGAATCTTGCCAGTCTCCTTGCACCGTCCTATTTCATTCTCATTCTTCCCTTCCCACCTGTAAAGAAGATAAACATTTAATCAACCCATAATTACTTTAGTGCTCTGATCTTACCAGCATTTGGCCTGCTTTCATTTACTTGAGGATGGTGTCAATTCTCCCTGCAGGACAGTATAAACTCATTAGCTATAGGAACAAAGGCAGAGTTTAGACTTGAATGGAGCAACAATGGCTTTTGAAGTCTCTTTGTTTTGGTTTTTGATTCAGTGGAAGGTCTAGAACATAGTAGGTCCAAATTAAACACATAATGTTAAGGGAAAATAAAGCCTCCTGATTTCAAAATATTTTTTATATCTTCAAATAAATATGAAAATGAGGTTTTTCATTTGTGGATTGGTTCAGAGCTGTTTAAAATTGTTCCTAAAAATATTTTTAATTCTTGCATTTTGGCCAATGCTTTCAGGAACTCTTTAATCTGTTAATTTTATGGAAGTGAAGCTCTGTTTCAATAGCATTAAGACGCATAATCTAATTTGTGCTTAACTAGAAAAACAAAACAAAACAAAAACAGTTCTTTAGTTTTTAGCCCTAGCTCAACACAGCAATTCACATACATGTACTGTAAAATCATACATACAGCCTGTCAACTTAAAGTCAACTACTCCGCTTGAAGTGCTTAGTTTTGTAAGTATTGAATAGTCTGCAATTTGCTGTAATTTCTGTGATCCAATAATACCATGAACTATTTTGTTAGCAACTGTCCTGATATAAAACTTTGAGTTGCATACACACTAGAACAGAAGTAGCTTGATAGGGCCCCATCTCTGGCTTTAAAGTGGCCAGATTTCAATTTGAAAGCTTGAAGATAATAACTCGTCTGATTCTAAAAATCTAATTGATTAAACACACAAAACCCAGAGTTATGATTGAAACTCTACCCTGCTCTTACTTCTTGTCTCTAAGTTTGTCAAGAAGCTGCGAAAGAGCTTGGCACAGAAGTGTGGTGATGAAATTCTTTGCTTATTTAGGTTTAAGTAAAATCTATGTAATTTAAATCAGCACTGTGATTTAGTTTAGGTAGCTTCAGTCATCAGCAATAAAAGAAAGTGCCCTTTGCCTCCCACTTACTAGTCATACTGACATATTTTCAGTGTTGCCTGTTCTTGGATTTTTGTCATGTAATTGATTTTTTTCTTCCTCTGTCATCCCTCCCCCTTGAAGCTCCTAGAAGAATTTAATTCTGTGACAACCTCAGCCTTCATTTCTGAGCTTCTAGCCCTGAGGGCTACGGAGGAAAAGCTGAAGATGTGACCTCTGTGTCCCCTTGAAGGTTAAAACACAGACAGAAATACCAAATACACATTATTACTAGTTTTTAAATGCCATGATTTTTTAAGCAAAACTCCTGACTTTTGGTGAGTAACAAAAAAAACCTTTATAATGCCTGATACTGGGAATGCTTTACATTGAAAAAAATTCCATCAGGTAACAGCCACACTGAAATCAGCTGCAAATAAGGAATGCCACGATGCTAACAGTGATTAATATATTACCTTGTCTATCTTTTTCTTCTGCAGTTGTTCTGTTTGAAGCCTGCACTGTAAAGTTTCGATCAGAAGCCAAAACCAACATTAGTCCCTCCCTTGAAGGGCAGAGGGTAAAAATGTGCAGGACTCAAATGAGCTTAATAGAAAACTAACCGTCACCAGTAAAACAACAGGAAGTGCTTAGATGAGGAGACGTCAGCTGTTGTTGGAGGTCACTGAGCAGAGAACCCCATTTAACACCCAACAGTCTCCAGAAAGCTCCACGGAGCCAGTAAAGACTCCTTTAATGTGGCTATCAAAGTTATATAACAATAGAAATAACTCAAGAAGCAAACTCCACCCTTTTTGTACAGCTCAGGAATGTGAAAAGTTCACAAGGGGAAAAAAAAAAGTGCTTCTCATGTGAACAAAGTGGGAGACACACTTGATAGCAGCAGTTGTAATTACTCCTGGCACCTCTGCACTCACAGCTGGGGACACCATACTGCTGATAAAAGGCACTGCGTTGGGGCCAGCCAGGCACCAGGAACAAGACATCCATTTATCTAACCAACTTCCTATTCCCTTGTCTTTTAACCACAAAGAAAAAAAGAAAGCGGAAAAAAACCCCATCCCACAAACAAGCAAACAAACAAAACCAGACCCAACTTATTTATAGGCATTTTCCAGTCAGAACTCTTAACTGGAAAATGCCAAAAAATCCTGAAGCGTTAGTTAGCGTGGCGAAGAGATAGGGAGACATGGGCAATCGTGACACTGCTGTGGCTTCAGATAGCGCCAACCATGAGGGCTACTTAACTTTCTGCTCCTTAGGAAGCAACCTAACATCACTTGGAAGGGCAAAACCCAACAAATCTAACAATCAGCTACCATAGACTCCTGCTCTAATATGTCTGGCTAAATTCAAGCTGGATGAGGAGTGAATTCCCCCCCAACACATGCAGTTAATGTCACAGCCTGGTTTCCAAGCACATGACACTCGTAGCAACGATGGGTTTTCTCCCAAAATTCATGGCATCAGCCACGCTGCAGAAGACTTTGCACTCAAAGATGCACAGGACAGTGCTATCTACTACGGAGAAACCGGGTGTGATGCCCGTCGCATCTACGCTACTCCACAGAGTATGCTGGTATTAGAGATGGGAGTCCTGCGAACACTCAGGGCAATAAACACTGCTAAGTGTGACAGATACCATGATTGTCAGCAACCCCAGACGCTTCCATAAAACTAACGAGCTGATCATGTTTTAAAGGCATGTGCTGTAATTTACTCATTTAGAATATTCTTCCCTTCATAAACTTTTACAGTCTGTGTTCTCAGAGAAATGGGCTGCATTTAATTTATAAGGCTGATTTAATGTATGCAAGAATCCTGCAAATCAGACATACTGAGCACTCCTTGACACCGAGGTTTCCAATTCTTGCATTCCCTATAGCCAATCTCTAAGACAGTAAGCCACAAGCTGCAGAAATAGGTGCAGAGGACTTTCTGACAGTGAAAATTTGGGGCACTCCGTGGGATGTGAGGTGGGCAGAGAACAGCACAAGAGAACCAGGACAACACATGGGTGGGAGGAACAAATGGTCCAAATGGCTTTAACTGAGTAGCAAACAAGGCAAAGTGCACATATTTTTGACGTCACAAAGAAATCATCAAAAAACAGAAGCTTTTGTGCCTTGCACAGAAGCACAGAGAAGCTGAAGGAGTATATTCATTTTGTCCCCTCACTTGCTCTTTACCTGGAGGCAGAATGGATGCCATTTTATAAAATATTTAAAAGTCATCAGCAGCTAACCTCTTTATGGGAAATAACCTCAACTCTTTATGGGAAATAAAACCATCAGGTGTACTTTTTAAATATACACCAATGGAAAAATCTTTTCACGTTTGAAAACCAACAATAAATTATTTATAAATAAATCCATAGGGAAATTTTGCTGGTCTTTGACAGCTCACAGAAGACACCATTTGTGTGGACTTAGTTGTGGACTTGATTGTCACTGCGCACATGACTAGCTAAAGCAGCGATGCTTTATAAACAGTAAAGTTGACACTACCAAAGAGATCACGGATTTCTGCCTCAAACTCTCCCTCTGCCCCCCAAAATGTGTACTCTACTATGGAAACAAAAATAAAACAAGCATCACTGTTTGGATAAGTTTATGCAAGGAAGGTTCTCCACTGACACAGGGTTCTTCACAATCACTACTCTTTAAAATGTCCCTAATTTATGTATGAGGTTCTGTCCCCTTCTTCCTGATCTGCACGCCTATAATTTTCCCATGCTCTTAAGCTGTACACGCAGTCCCTGGACAGGCAACCATTTCTAGTGGGCAGCAGCCAGATGTGAAACCACGGGCTGCTGGTGAAGACTTCAGATGTCTCTCCTTCACCCTGCCCATGCCACTGTCACCAATGTCTCAGCTCCTTCATATTTGCAGCAATTCCTCTCATCTCCTGAGTCTCTCTGTATTCCAACCTTCCATTTTAAAACAGAAAGAAAACACGAATCAAAATAAAAGCAAATCCTTCTCTCTCAGTTCAGCCTTCCATGTCACTGTGGAAGCTACTGCTGCAGTTCTGCCAGTAGTTTCTCTCATTAGCCCTTACAGTTCATCTGCAAACTTCTCCTTTTTAGATGTGCATATTAGTTATGGTAAAATTCACACTCAAAAGCTAAATGACTAAAGTAAAATACTCTTTTTTTCCCTTGAATTAATTCTGAACCTGGAAGCAATGAATATTTCTGTAAAAAATGTGCATGTATTTTTATATTAATAAAAAATACAATAAATCTTTCCACTGCTGGAACAGGTTTTTTTTTCTTTCTTTTTCCCCCTTTTTTTTCTCTGTTTACCGACAGCTGTCTTTTTAGCAGTCTGCGAAGGACTCGGAGTGCTGTAGTGGTTTCAGGCTATCTTTGCAATCCTGTTCTAATTTAATAAGATTAATGACAGAAAATTAGTCAAGACAAGCGTTTGCCTGTTTCGTTTACCTTGCTATAGTTCAAATTATAGGCGGGAAGTGTTTCCCCCAAATATTGCTTAATTAGTAGTCAGTAGAAGGGAAAGTAAAAGAAAAAAAGTGTAATATTTATAGGGGGAAAATATTTGTAGCTCAGAGGCTTTCCTGTTAGTACAAAGGATTGAATTTGAATGATTCAGAGGTTTACATAAATTTAGTTTCAAATTTCTCCCTTGTAAGAAAAGAGTTAAATGAAAAAAATACAACACAGATAAACTTCTGCATACACTTTGCAGTCAATTTCAGAGAGAGAACACATCAGGCCTATTGCAGCTGTATATGTCATTATTTTAAAAAGCGTATTAAAGCTTGTCTGTCATATTTTGGCCAGAAAATGTACTCTCAACATGTTGTAATGACTGGCTATAACAGAATAATACACTATTTTTTGGAAAGAACTTTTGAGCAGCTAATGGAATGTGTTAGGAAGACAAAAAATGTAAAAAATATACTTTAAGGATGTTGTAAGGCAGTAAGGATCACTTTTTTCTCCCTAGGCTCACTCTAGGGAGTAACATCAAGTTGTGACAGCTGAGATTTCGTCCCTTTTGCAGTTCTCTCTGCCAAAACTCAACCCCTTACACTTGTATACTTAGGGGTGCTACGAGCCTTTGCAATTGCCTCTGCATCTCCTCCACCCTGCCATCAATTTTGAAAGGGAAGGGAAAGAAAGCTGTGCTGGCATGTACAGTAGTGGAAAGAGCACCAGGAAATTTCCCAGGGACTGTGAAATTTCATACATTTCATAATATCTGCAAAAAAAAAAAAATCACCTAAGCTATCAGGGAGAGAGGAAGAAAACAGCCTTGCTTGCAGGATCCCATTCAACATTCCATTCTGGTGCTGTGGTGTCCTGCAACATTGAAAGGGGAGATTGAAGATTCTGCTGCCAGGCTACTCCCTGGAGGAGACACAGTCAGTCTGCAGGAGGTGCGAGTATAGAGCCTTAGTGGGATTCAAAGAATGGGAGAGGTGACCAGCCATGCAGGCCAGAAGAGAGCCAGGGTTGGACAGACAAAGTGTGTGCACTCCGGAAAAGCACAGGCCAAGCTGACATCTAGAAAAGTTATGGAGATTCTTAAGACAACTTTCCTGATACTGAAAAAAATTCTAAATTTCATGTGGCTTGAAAGATGAGTGACAGCTCCAGGATGAGTAGAGTATCAGTTTTTATGCTGACCCCAGCAGGAAGCACAGGAAAGGAACTTGGCTCAATTATTTCTAAAAAGATCAGGATTGCATTCCTCTCAAAATAGCAGGAAAATTGTCACCAGCGCGTAAAATGTCACCTGAGTACCATATGTACAGGTATTTACATTACACTCATAATTGACCTAAGGATGTAGTTAATATAGCACACAAAATGAAGAAAAAAATCAACAGAACCAAGGAGATTAGCAAATCAAACCCTATTTCTAAAAATGATTTAAATGCTTTTAGACACACTCCTAAAAATCCATGGCAGTGGATGTGACATAGACTATTACACCATTTTTGAAAATTACTTCAATTGATTAATTAAAAAAAAGCCATTGTGCAAATAAAACAGCTGCTCTATATCATCAGCTGAAATAATTATGGTAAAATTTCACCAAGAGTAAAACCTGCAACTAGGAGTCTTAATTTAAACATGGAACACAATAATCACCAGCCTGAATGATTTGCAGTCCATTATATAAAAGTATTCTGTAATACATGAAAAAAAGCAAACAAATGGGACAGAAAATTCTGACAAATCTTAAGTAACTCTCCACTATCCTTTATATAACAGAAGCCATTCGTAGAAGTATTTTCACTTGCTTCTGAATAATCCTTGTTGTTCCCTTATGTTTTTCTAGAGTTTTACTTTTTGCAAAACACATGATTATTTATCAGTCTTGGAAAATGGAGATTTATAAGACTAACAGCAAAGCAAGGAGATAAATTTTAAAGTAATGGATAAATTTACTGACATCAAATGAAACTATGAATAATGAGAACATTTGCAAATTTGTGTATAGCTACATTCGAACTTCTAATTTTAGGTAAGCAAGTTAAAAAAAAATGTTGCTCACCAAACAGTCATTTTTCCTTTTGCAAAGCATCGCTGGGTAGGGCAAAAAAAAATCTTGACATCAGATATATAACTGTATGGAGCAAGCACATCTACACCATATAATTCTGTTTCACCATCCTTTTAACACAGTCATTCTTCAGTTCATATCAATGTTTATTAGGGAGAAGTAGCTTATAAAGACAAGAAGCAAAAGTACAGAAAAAGGATAAAAAGAAAGAGAATGCAATTAACAACAATGCAATTAACCTCTGCTCCGTTAGCCTCTCAAACCTCACTGCTGTTAAGGCATATTGAGCAACGTGTAATCAAACAGGGGCATCATAGTGTCAAGAGACACTAAAAATATGGAGAGAAACATATTCCAGAACTGAGCTTTTGGGCTAGAAATTCTTTTTATACAGTCTCCCTCCCTCTATCAGATTTTTTTTTCCTTAAAGTTGATGCCAGAAATTGAAACCAGACTAAAAAGTCATTGAGGAGAAAATATTATTACCTCCCCAGCCACCCACTGGCTGTTCAAATAATATTGTATATATCTGTGCACTTCTGCATATTTATTGAATTTGTCAAGTTTTTGTTCCCAAGTAAAACTTATTGGCCCTGTCAAAAGTTCACCAGCTGCACAAGTGACTTTGATGGCCTGAGGAACAGCCTTGGCGCTAGCGTCATGGAAGAGCCTGTGGCTTTCCTCTCCCTTTTCCAGCTGAGATTGGTATGTTGATGCATGGGGCCCAGAGAAGATACAGAAGGAGGGAAATTGAAAAAATAATAAACAATAAAAATATAAATTACGGAAAGCGCTCACCAAGCCATCCTGGTTTTATTATATGGCCTTGAGAAGGAATTTTGTATTTTCCATCAAACTATGTGGAATATGCATTGTAAAAATTCTGCACCCACTGCTCAGCATTTTTATGGCTTGATAGGACAAGAGCTAATAGGAATGTAGGGTGAGCTGCTACATAATCCTTGTGCTGTGGCTGATGGACTGACATGTGTAAAAGAGCAGGGTTGGCAGGTGTCATCTCTTTCAATAGGAAAGACTGGGAGTGTAACTGAGGGGATATCCTGGATTTGGGGAACAGTTAAATGGAGATTAGGGCATGAAACATCTTTTTGCAGCAGACTGATGAACAGAGCTTAATACTAACATCTTTAAAAGAGTATCTGTCCCTCAGGACAGGGAGTGAATGGGAGAACAGAGAATGAAGAGGTGGAAGCAAAAAATTAAGATCTACCCTCCTGCATTTTCTTATAGTGGACTTACCCTCTGCCATATTCATTTATGCCCAGAAAGCCTCATGTTACACGATTAGAAAGCAAGCAGAGAAAAAATAAGAAAGTAGACAAAAAATGCTCTGTAACACAGCAGTGGCAGCAGGTTATAAATGTTTCAACTTGTGGCTACTCTCTCATGTTCATACTCACATGATGGTTTTGCCAATGTGCTTAAAGGACTTCTCCACAAATTCACGGACGCTATGGACCTCCCCAGTGGCTATGACAAAGTCTTCTGGCTCGTCTGTTTGCAACATCAGCCACATAGCCTGTGGAAAGACAAATAAAGCCAGGTTCAGCGCATCTGTAACTGGCCTCTGGTACATGATATTATATTACTGCATTTTTGATTTGGAGATAACTACACACACATCATGCTAGGGAAATTAGCACTTTCCTAATGGGATGGTTATTCAGCAGTTTAGTACAACTGCAAAGGGTTCAATTATTGCTTATTATGGAAAACAATGCTATACTTGACTTCCAATTTGTTTCACAGCAGGGAGTTCTGCAGGAGAGACCTTCATACGTTTATTTTTGAACACCGAGACTTGTTCGAGAGTATGGATTCACTTAAAACATTACATGTATCAACAAAGATATGGGGAGGACAAAAAATAATACAATCCTTCCATTGAAAGTGCTCTTGACTGTCACATTAAAATTCCAAACACTTTGACACCACGAGAAAATGTGGGTTTCTTTGACTCTTACTTGGGCCTTTTTCTGTTGTTGTTTTGGCTAAATTGGGGTAATAATTAAGAATAAGTAATAACATAACTAAGAACAGACAACAATGTATTTGACTAAAATCATCTTTTTTTCTTGTTGATTATCTACTGAATACCATGGAGCAAAGCCCTCTAGTAGTCACATTCTCTTTCGATAATAAATTAATTTAACAGAAATATAAACTTTTCTTTTTGACACAGCAGCAGAGAAACACTGATAGAAAAGTGAGACAACCATTAGCATTTCTCCTTCAGAAAACTACCTGCACAGTGACAAAGATTGCAGTTGGTTCTGAAGCACAAATTGTTGAGATTATCAGCATTTTTGCATTTCAGGGGAGCCCTATTGCTTCCCAAAGCAAAGCCTTCCAGAGTCTCCTCCCACTGACACAGAATGATGGATGAGCAGCATCCCGGGGGGCTTGCTGCCTCAATCAACTGGGAAGCAGATGGGAAAAGAGGCAGAGAACATGTCTGAGGTATCCCAGCAGGTACATCTCAGTAACAAAGAATTCTAGCCTTCTGATGTGCAAACTGCTGCTCTAGCCGCTAGACTGCTCTACCGCCCAGTAGATGGACAAAATAATTATTGCCTTACATCAATCAAAATCATGCAAAACTTCATTTCCTTCGGAAGGGAAGAGAGATACCTGTATGGCATGATCTTCATTTAATAAATAATCAGAGAAGGGAAAGAAAATAATTCAACTTTCTCTCCATATGCTAAAAAGAACTGCCATCTTCTCCCAGTATAATCCACAATGCTATTTGCATTGACCTCTTCACATCAGCTTTAAAGAAAACAACTTTAGTAGGTCCCTGGAGAGTAGTGGATACTCTGCAAATCAGATTAATAAAAGCTTTGGGACAGCTCCGTTTCTCTTAGTAAATACCACCTGAAATGTCCATTTTTTTTTCTTCCTTTACTTCTTAATAAATCAGCGTGTAGCATAGCAAGGAGATACATTGCACTTAAACGGTTCTATTTGCAAGCCATTTTACTTCCTAGTCATTATTTCATGCATCTTTCAAAGTTTTGACAAGATTTTATTAACATGTTCTTTTTGAACCTTTTTGCATCGTGAACGTGCATGGAAGGCTGAGTTTCGGGCAACTGCTGTGTAAGTCCTTGACATTAATTGTGCTTTAGGGATATGACCTGCTGGGCAGGACAATGGCAGTAACTTTATTTTTCCTTTCCAGGGTTGAGCATCCCAGCCAATGACGCAGAAATACCCGACTGGCTGATGAAACTCCTCTTGTGGGGAGGAGATGTCTTAACTTCCCTCGCTCATATTAGCTTTCTTGGAACACTGGGGTTTCCCTGCTGATTTGAGAGGTCATGCTAAATCACCAATTCCTTCTTTGTGACAGGACAAACTTGTATGATTCACAGTAGCACAGCTTCACAGAAAGGTAAAAGACATTTTCAAAATAAGTCATTGGTAGGCGTGCCCCTAGCCTAGTCACGGATTTCATCAACCTTCAGCTATTCTTAAGAAGCCCACCGGAACAAAACAAGCTGCTTTCTGTGGGAAGGCACTGCTTGAGTGAATAAGGATTTTCAGGATTGGACAGCTGGTAAATCACAGTCCAAATTTACAGTGATTCTCCTCCTGACTTCACATTTTGTTTGAAATGCACACTCACATCAATCTTTACAGAGATGTAACACACAAATCACATTCGCTGGTAAAAGTATGATCAGACTTATGATGCTTTTTGGCATCCTACCACTTTTAAAAATCTCAATATTGTAATTCTTTGAGCACAGTTTTAGCACAGGCTCTTACATTGAGACATAAGCAATCCAGTGAGTCCTTCAAGTATTTATAAATAAATTTTCTGTCTTAATATATAAAATTTGGAACTTCCTTGTTTGCTGTTTTAAAATAAGAAGTGCAAAGAAGGAGGTAGCTGCAAAATAAGATCAAAAAAATCCAACCCTTGACAATCTAATCAACCGCCTTTTATGCATTTGAGTTTATCCTCTTTTTTTCTACCATTTCAAAGAGCAAGCATTTACCTTCCTAGAAGTCCTGTTTAAACTGTAACAAATTTCTGCAGGGTCAACTTAGCAATCAAAAAACATATAGTCGCTAAATACAGTTGCTAAAAGCAATTTTTGCCTCACTTCCTATCAGGAAAGAATGTTTAGATTAACGATTACTTGAGAATCTCTTACTGTTGATTCTTTTATTTTTTCTGGCATTCACAATCTTTGGTATTCACAATTACCTCAGGCAAACCAGGTATGAAAAAATGGACACACTAATAATGTAACTGATAGTTCTGTTTCACTTTGAGGAAGGCCAGCAAATATTACTACTTTGGGTGAGTTTGCATGAATAATCTGTTAAAAAATTAGATGTAAGCCAGAGGACAGGTAAATAGTGAACAAACTCTGCATTCAAATAGTCATTTCCACAGGTACAGCCTATATAACCAGTCAGAAACCTGGGAGTAGTAGCAGCTATATGCTTTCCCTACAGTAAGAAGCAGGAATGTGCCTTTTTTTTCTGCCCCCCATCTGACTATTAAAGGCCCTTGACCTATCAATTTCTAGGCATTTCCTTTAAGAGTTCATATTGTACCCAACTCCGGGCTGAGAGTCAGAGGAAAGGGGGAGATACAGCTCCGGGTTTATTTGTCATTACTGAATGGCTTACTGGTTTTAACAGAGGGGAAAAGCTTTGTTTAAATTTCCACTGAAAGTAATTAATGGTTATTGACTGGTAAATGAAGAACAGGTGACACTCTGAATTAGAAGATAAATGATCTCATGTTCTAGCGTGATAATGGGTCAGTAATTGCTACAAAGCCCCAGCCTAGTGTGGCCCATCATAATGCTAGATCATGGCCAGAACACAAAGGCCTCTGTGTGAGAGGTATTCAGCCGTTCACCTCCTTATACAGCTGCAGAGTGATTTGGTCCATTTATTCTTTGATGGACTGCACAACTGAGGCAAAAGTTCACCCATTCTTACCTTCCTGTTCACATGCTGAACCACATGACCCATGACATGGCTGGACTGTGATAGAAACGTTGCCCAGTTTCAGCTCTCAGCTATCTTTTAACCATCACAAAATCATATATTTTAGGCATTTTTGTTGTGCAGGAAAGTAGAATTGCACTTTCTTATACTCCTCAATCTGCTGTGGTTTTGTAAAGACTTTTCTGTACAGGCTGACAGCAAGTCAAGAACTCTTCTGCTATCCCTTGTTTCAGTTAACAGTATGTGGGTAGATGCTGAAAAGGATGAGAAATTATTATGGAAACCATACAGATTGTCTCTCTTAAGAAAAGACTATTCCTTTAATGGCAAATGTAACAAAACATATTTTTCATATTTGAACTCTTTTTGACTCTGATCTACTGACTCACAAAGTCTAAAGGCAATACTATGTCATTTACATTTAAAGACAGAAACTTAACCAGAGAGAGATACGTAGCAACTCTAGCAAACAGACACACTTTTATGATTATGTGGCCTAGAATATCTATTCTGCATGCCTGAACTACCGCTTCTGCCAAAATCTGTTCTTCTTCATCTTTTCCTCTTGCCTTTTCTATCTACAACCCCCTGCCAGTTGTAAGCATCAATTTCAAGCAACATATCCAAAACACGAAGAGTCCTCTCCCTGCCCCAAATTCTCTAGCTTGCATAAGAGTTCATACCTGGGCTAGTGAAGAGGAAAACCTAGACAGCATTACCCTAACTCCCATATAGACTCATTCTGCGCATGGCACTTCTATATGATTGTTATAGGTATGCTTGTCTTGAGCATCTGGAGTATGTTGTATTTCACCATTAGCTTCCACTCTGGCATCCCAGTGAGAAAACATTTATTAACTGGGCTATCATCCATGGATAACAAAGAAATGTTAGTCAAGGTTATGTTTAACTCTATTTATTTGATTTTTTCCTTTCAGTGACTATTCCAGTGCTGTATATTGTTAAAATGAGCCTTTAATCAGGTATCTATTTAAGAAAAAAAGGAGAAACAAATCCAATTTTCAGAGACTTTAAAGCATGACCAAGGATTTCTGCTCTAGAAATAAATGTTGATTTTTCAAAAGAATCATTAAAGTCTTGTCTTATCTCTTATCTCACGCCAGACCCTAAACAGAAATAGCTAAACAGAGACACATAATGTGTTATATGGAAAATATTCCTGTTGCCCTCCACTGTTATAGAGCACTTTTATTCCAACTCCTATAATGTCAAAAAAGTAGTATCATACATTATATAAAGAACTTCAAACTTGTCTGTATTTACCCCATGTACAAAAATCAAATCAAATCAGTAATGTTTCTTTTAGGAGATGGAACAGATAGTTGTAGCCTTGTGCAGGGTGCATTGTCCATGTGTTTCAAAGACAAAGAAGCAGAGGCTGGTGAATGTCTAGTTCTACTTACTTATCACTTTTGGAGGGCATGGGTTACCTCAAGGCTGTCAACAATTAGGGAGCAATTTCTGACTAAGTCAGAAAACATTACCACCCACAGAGACCCCAAAGTACATTATCACCATTTATAGAAATCATGTCTTTACAGTATTCTATACCCTATTGTCTAGAAGTGGGCAGAAGAATTCAGTGGGTTGGACATGGTACTCTCTAGTGATCCCAAACCTAGCTATCCTGCTGGGGTCACCACTGAGAAAGAGAATTGAGCAGCCTGGGCCAAAGCATGATGAGCCTTTACATGGATGTGGCAGCAAGGAGAACCTTCTCCCCATATGGTGAGCACAAAGGCCTGACGTGACTGCTGTTCCTGCATGCATCATGAGGAACTAGTCCCTCTGTGCCACAAAAGACAGGGCTATTGTATCACCTCCCTCTCTGCATTGTCCCAGCTCAATGGCACTGGCGTGGAACAAAGCTGCTCTGCATCTTCTGCACTGTGCAATGCGGGGAGATGTCATGCCCACACACTTCCTGTCCGCCTGCATGTGAAGCAGTTCCAGATGCCACCACCCGGACCCTCCTGACACAACACAGGCTGTGGTTTCTGAAGCTGCTACAGAAATGCCCACAATTGACTGTGCCTTAGAAAAGTGAGACTGAGGACACTGGCTGAGGGCTCTGACCTCAAACTGACTTCTTGTTTATCTACTTGATTACTTCTGGAAAGGCAGAGAAGGAAGAAGAGGTGCTGCACGGGCTGAACCACCCACATCTGACTGACTTCTGCAATTGTTAAAAGCATAGGTGTGTACTGGGTGTACCCAATAGACGTGAGCATGTTATATAAAGAGATTACCTAAAGAGACAGTGATACATAAATACAACACAGTACGAAGGAAAAGAGCCAAAACCAAAACCTCCTTACTCATGTTCTATGTACAACGTGGGCATAGAGAAAAAGGATGAAAAATACTAGCAAAGCTCAAGCAGCAGCAGAATAAGTCTTGTGATCAGAGTGAAGCATAAGCTGATCCTGCTTGCATGCCAACATGAAACCTTTGGGCACAGTCCCATGCTCCTTACCACAATGGTAGCTCAGGCTAAGTAATGACTATTGCATTAGTGCTCATTTCTGACAATGTTCTAAGGCAAGGCAGACGCAGCAGGGAGATTCTTGCCAGAGAAAACCACAGGACTGTGCTGCCAAGGAGCCAGTGACAGCAGGAATATGGGAATATGCATAATCAATGTGTTCTCATGTTCCTTTTCCTGCTATAAAACTTTTTTTAAAAAAAAATTTAGTTAGCCAAAAAGGAAAGCTACCATCCCAATAAGCAAGCACCTTACTAGTTATGGTTTGTATGTGAAAGATGCTGAAATTTGTCACTGAGGCCAATGTCTACCATGACAACAGAGCTGAGATGCTTTTCATCAGCTCAACATCCTCTGAAATCCTATGGCAAGGGAGGTGGTGATATGAAGTGCCAGGACACTTGCTTCCTCCTCCCCGCTGGAGATAAATTGTCCCATTTTCCCATACCACCCATATTGACCACAGCAGGATGGCAGTGTAGCTCAGGAAAGCTCCATTCATGAAAAAGCATTCCTGAGTACCATTTGTGTATCTATCAGATTTTGGCAGTTTAAATATGGCATTTTGGTATGTGCCTTCCTTGATAGTTGAACATAAAGAATCCAATGTCTCTTTACAAAGCTCTTTTAGTGTTATCCTTTCTACTGACAGGGGACCCTGAGTGCTTGCAACATTGCAGCTGCTTCCATTCACAGGAGTGATGTTTGCACAGCGAAGAAAGTTATATCACTATATAAAGAAGGTAGAAAAGAGAAGATAAAAAAATAGAATGAGTTCAAGATGAAAATATTTTCCTCTGAGAGGAAAAACACATCAGTTAAGGAAAAAGAAAGAAGGGAAGGAAATTTACATTAAGAATCTCAAGATTGTAAATAAATAACAACAATAAAAATTGCTCTTGCTGGTAAATACTGAAAGTCTCCAAGGACATAGCTTTAGAGAATATATCACAGCTAATTCAACAAACTTTCTTACAGATTTTCAAAGTTACGGTTGCTAAATTGCCACAGAAGCGATCTGAAGCACGCTTGGTGATTCAGTCAAATTGTGACGTTTGGCTGCAGATGTGAACTTCCTAGAGTCAAATTATGCTCAGTTCCATTATTTTTCTTAAGTTAAAAGGTTATAGATGATATATTTGAAGATAATAATCTAACAATTATAAAGTTACTATGATAATAAAATACCTGATAATCTCTGTGGAGCATCTTGAATGAAAACAGTATCAATGTCTTGAAACAAAAGCCCTCTCAAATCAGTAGGAAATACGAGGAAATACTGTGTAACTTTCCCTGTGTAAGCAGATAGCCCAATTGTTTTACAATTCTCCATGAGAACTTATGAAATGTTAGTAGGCAATTTTATTAACAAAACCCACAAGCATTATTATTCAGATACACTGTAGAGGTCACGCTCTAAATAACCTTCCCTATTAATGCAACATGAGGTTTTTCACCTACACTTCAGGTGAATACATAATGTCCTCACTGCATTATCAAAAGTGAAGTTACTGTTGTCTATGTTTTTGTTTTGTTTTCTTTTGCTTGTGTCACTGAGTGTCAAAATATTGTTCTTTCAATACATGGAAGCATTTGTATACCGTTTTATAACTGATCTTTAGCTGTTGGCTGGAGGCAAAAAGAAACAGTAAAGCTGCTTGTTGGGAAACCTCCCCAACAATGAAAATTAAT
Source organism: Nothura maculosa (assembly GCA_032353885.1). Lineage (NCBI taxonomy): Eukaryota > Metazoa > Chordata > Aves > Tinamiformes > Tinamidae > Nothura > Nothura maculosa. The sequence continues at coordinate 670,162 of JAUBOD010000147.1, forward strand.
TTAGTCTTTTATTCCTGCCAAAAATTTTTGAACAGATTTTTAAGGCTACAATGGTTTGTTTATTCTTTAGATGGTAAAATTGAAAGTGACACGTATGACACAAAGCAATTTAAATGAAAAGATACAGAAAGGATGCATATATGCTCTGTTTCTTTTGTTTTAATTTTGAAGGATATTGTCACAATTGCTAACAAAAGGGTACTTTAAATTCTATTTAACAAAAGTGGAAAGAAATTAAAAGCTAAATGGAGAAAATTCAGAGTAAATGGAATTACAGAGAAGTATTACAGAAAGTATTTGCTTGCTCACTCAGGTTTGTATTACATAGTCAAATATATAGAACAAATACCTGTTTCCCAGGCTCCATCTAGCAGACAGCCCTAAAAGATTTCTGACCCAGTTCCCCCTCCCAATTTCCCTTATAGAATTAATTTTCCCTGCTATTTTTATACGAATGAAAGAAAAATACCTCTTCACAAAGAAACAGACTCCTATTTAACAGGATTACTCACCACTAAAGTAAAGGGTTGTACCCAGGTTGTGGTGAGGGTAGAGGAGCCTTAGGGATCAGTGCCAAGAAGGACTGGCTGGGGCCAGGATCTAACCACAAGAAAACAGACTAAGATTTCAAGTCAAGTACTGGCATGTTTGTGCTAAGAAAAATGATCAGCCCCAAAATAACAATCATAATACAGATATTGATCACAAAATGTTTACCGAGCAACACTGGACTATAAAAGGATTCTGACTTATATTTCTGGCACCCGTGTGTCTTCCGTTTCTTCCTTGAATTACTCAGACACTTCCAGGTAAGTGCTACATAACATTTATCAGGGGTCAGAGAAGCAGTGTGAGCAGTGTGATCAGAAGAGTATTGATCTCAGTACAATCAGAAATCCTGCTGATCTGCCGTGTGATTTGGTCGATGGCTTTAACCCTCCAAATCTCCCTTTCCTTCCCCTCCCTTTGGGAGAGCTTCCTTCAGCTTGCTAGCCTCCTCATTTGAGGTTTGTAGGTCTGCTGGGATTTACACGGTACAGACCAGAAAAGGACTCTGACTGAGGTTAAGCCACTAGTATTACTGTAAAAAAGTGCTAAGAACAGCAAGAACTTCCAGAGCACGGATGGATAGGCTTAAAGATAATAAATCAGTACTTCATAATGTTTATACATAGTTGAGAATATAATTGGAAAGAAGAACTATCTATTAAGACAGTATAAGGAATAAAGACAGAGTACTAGGAAAACA
>JAUBOD010000147.1:691742-715943 GCA_032353885.1 Nothura maculosa
TCCCCCTCACCTGCAGGTGGAACCTCCTGTGCTTCAGCTTACACCCATTACCCCTTGTCCTATCACTGGCCACCACCGAAAAACGCTTGGCCCCCTCTTTCTTAGAATCCCCCTTCATGTATTTATACATGTTAATGAGATCCCCTCTCAGCCTTCTCTTCTCTAAGCTGAACAGGCTCTCTTAAAATAAATGGCATTGAAGAACGAATAGAAAAATAGGTATGTGAGGCAACTGATTCATCAACAGAAATGCACAAGCTACAACCTGAATATTGCTCCAAAAGACAAATATCAAAGCCTCTAAAGAGATCAATAATGATTTTGTGAAGGATGTTTGCCAGCGCTTTGATTTGGTGCTGTTTCTTTTAAAATGTCCATCCTGCTTCACAAGCTGTTCAAAAAAGGCTACTGTCCTGGAGAATTGGGATTAAGAAGCTTGTAAAACCTCAGAACTGGCTCAGATTCTCAGGGACAAAAGCAACATCTGGTACTATTTTTTATTTTTCTGAATGTTTGAATGTTTTTCTGCCTTCTTATGCCTTCCATCCTATTTGTGTAACTTCAGAGGAACAGATTTTATGCTGAGGATCTCTGCAATGGGGAACTGAAGCCACAGCAGCTGCGTCCAAGTTTGGCATTTTGGCTAGGGTTTGCTCCTGGCTGCTCTACATGGCACAGATGTTGCAAAGAAACCGATGGTTACTGTCTGCCATACAGGCTTCACCAAACTGAGAAAGCTTTGACTTAAAGGATTTTTCTGTAGCAGGATTTTTTTTTGTAGATACATCAAAAATATTTTGAATCTCTTATTATTCTACTGAGGAGGAGGAGGAGGAAGATGTCTTTAAAGACATATAATTGAGACTATCTGGGAAGAAGTCCCCAGAGTAAAGAGAAAGAAACTAGAAACCAGAAATCTGGGAACTCGGTGTATGGATGGATAAGGAAGCAGATGAGCCTTTGCATGTTTGAAGTGGAGAAGAATACTTACTGTTTAATTAAGAAGAGAAGAGGAACATGATCTGCTATATACAGAATCCAAATTAAACACATAACTTTGGAAGAGGCTGGTAGCAAACACATCTGCAGGAACAGCCAATATAACCAAGAAAGACAAAGTGCTGAAAGCCAGCAGGAAAAAGAAGATGACATTGTGCATAAGAGAAATAAATTTCTAATGTTATCCCAGCTTCAACTAACCTATACAACATGACAGACAGGAATAAATCAGAATCAAATGGATCTTTATCAGTGAAGAAGTTGATAGTTCTACTCTGTAATTTGGCAAATTTCTGAAGATCACTTGTGAGACTTTAACTCCCTTGATATCAACTTAAACTAGCCTCCTATTTGAGGATTGCTGAGTATGTTGCAAAAGACAACTGCTTAATGTAGTTTTGGAGGAGACTTTACAGAGTGCAGGCTGCCATAGGTTGTAGGCTAGGAGAATTCTTTCTAAATAAGTATTTTAATATTTTTGTGTTTTATTGTTATTCTGTTTTTTGCTTTCTTCTAAACTGTATCACCTCATTACATTTATTTTTTATCAAGACAAAAAATTGAGGATATTAAAGCTCATTTCTCAAAGAGTAGTTTAGAGTGATCTAGATGGTAAGTACCTGAACTACAGTAAGAGAACTTACTAGAAGGAAACTAGAACAAGGTACTAAGGGCTGATCAGATATTGCAGGTATGACAAAGTGAGAAACCATTACTGAAAAACACCACATTTTTTTTCTGTGCATCATGTCTTTGCTGTTTTTTCTCCTGGACAGAATAATTTTGCAGGCTGCAGCTAAATTACTGAACACTCAATTGAAGTTTCACTGTCTGTATGATTAAAATCAAACTTAAAAGATGATTCCTAAATTAAAAACATGTTGGATTTATTAAAAATGAAAACAAGTCGAGGTCAAAGCAGTATTCAGCTTGTTTTTAAAGAGGCTGTCAATACTCTGCACTATTTTCTCTGGTTCTTTGTGAACAGTTTGTATGCTATTATTATGCTATATTATTAACATAGCCATTATGCAATGAAAAGGATGCAGGCTTGACACAAACGACTTTCAAACAAGCCCCCCAACACATGAAACCAAAGTCAACTTTAGGCTTTAGCCTAGATGAGACTTCTCAGTCAACATGCAACACGTGCCCAGATCGCTCAGCAAAGCTGCACCGTATGAAAACCAGATTCATGATTAAAGAGACATCCAAGACAGCATCCCAAGTTAACTTCAGCACTGCAGCTTGACATTCTGCATCAGCGTTGGCCTCAGGCTGGTGTGACATGAGTGTTTTCCCTTCTCATTCTGATCCTTAAAGCCATGTGCCCCACATCTAGGCACCTCGCAAGCTTCTTCCCTGGCTGCCTCCCAAGGCCATTACATGAATCAGGAAGTCAGATGCCAGGATGGATAAGTTTGACTAAGAAAAAAGAGCTTGTGCTGTGAAGGTTTATAAAAATTGGGACAATAAGGTTGAATGTGTGACATGCTGGAGAAGTGAACATGCAAAGCCAAGATTCTGGAGTTATTTTGTGGAATTTATCAGTTTGGGGGCTGTGGCAGCCAGGAGAGGAAGGAGAGTGCAAAATGGCCTTTCAGAGAAAGAAAGAACCAAAAAGGAACCAACATCAGTAATTCTGATTAAAGGGAGACTTAAAAGTAGAAACATTAATTAGCAGCTTAAGTGAGCACTTGCAACATTAAAGTTTTAATACAGAGATTATAATGAAGTCATCTTTCCTGCTGTTCTCCACGAGGTTAATATTCACAGAGCTTAGAAAAATGGTGACCTACTCCTGCTTGGGTATGCCACAGGAATGCTGAGAAAATTTAGGACAAGGAAAAAAGTTAATTAGCACTAAGGAGACAGTGACAGCAACAGAAAAATCTTCCGAAGCATGTGCTTAAATTTTCATGGAGAAAAGCTAAGAGCTGTAGCCTTCTTTATTTTTCTAACAACAGTATTTCTAAATGCTTTCTAAAACAGAAAGATTGTGGCATGAGAGAGGTGCATAGTGAGTGGTCACTAGTGAAAAATCTCAAATGGACAGGAAACATGGAAGCAGAAGGTATAAATTACCCAGCCACGCATGGTTATTGACCCAGACACGTCAAGGGGGCACAGACCCACAAGTAGTTAGCAACATGCTAGCTTAAAACTTAACATGGAGCTTAATCCACTAGGGCAGCAGAATGATGGCCTCTTTTCCCATAAAGAGCAAAACATCTATTTGAACAATGCTCATTTACTTCATCTGTCTGCATCAATTCCTTTCCTTATTTACAAAGAAATATGCTGCTTGCTGTTTAGATAACATTCTCTTTGGGGCTGCCACAGCTTATCGGAGCTGCCTGCTGCTAACCGGCTCCAGCGCAGGAACAATGCGCTGCACTGCTTCATAATCTGACAGCAGAAAGCTGAGCAAAACTGCTCTCTGAGTCTTTCCTTGGCTTTCCTCAGCAGGATTGGGAGACACTCAGCCCATTTATACTAAATGTGGCAGAGACCCACACTGAGGTTGCCCATTGGTTCCTCTAGGGAAAATCTCAGCCAGGGTTGGGCATCATGTTTAGGACCTCGCCTGCCTTTTCCTGGGGCATGGTGTATTCTTCCATGGGCTTTTGACCCATGCACTCTATAGCATACACTAAGGTAAAAACAGTTAAAGGCAGAAGCAAGAAACTAGCATTTTGTGCCACTTCTGACCAGATAGTCACTTGTGACACATCCTCTGTTGCTGACTGTATCACGTAAGTTCAAAGCACGGATGCCGCAACATTGCTCATTTGCGTATGTACCTTTTGTTCATAAAATAAATACCAATTTGTTCATTCATCTGCCTTAGGGTAACTGCCCTCTCCAACTACCTGCGTCCAGCAGGAATGACAACCAGCAACAGAAAAGCAGCAGACTGGCTTGCTGTCAGTGCCTTGATCTGCACAGAAGTCTGGAAAGTGTATTGTGCACAAGTTCCACACAAGAAAATGACCCTGTATGGACTATCTGAGGTGCTTGTCTTTGTTTTTTTCCCCTCTAGTCTATGATCAAAACAGGTTGGCAGAATTAGTTAGCCTTTTCATTTCCAGTTGGCTCATCTGCATGCAGTTTTGTGGCATCCCTTTGGAGAAATCTCTAGGTTTCAAGAAGCCTGCAGCTCTCCACATCTGACACCTCTGCAAGGTGTCTCTGAAAAAAACAAGCACCCTGTGTTGAAAGGGCAAAGAAGGATGGCTGGGCCAGGAGGTTTTTAGTTCCATTGCCAATAAACCAAAAACATACAGCCATTTCAGTCTGAGGAGGCAGGTTTAAAACCCCTGGAGGTCCTCAGCAAGATGCATCGCTTTGGGCAACCTGCAGTGAGCAAGGTCAGCCACTCTCCAGGATTCTGCTCCCTGCCTTGACAGGCAGTCTGGTCCTGAACCTCCTGCACATGACTAATAAACTATATAAAATATCAAAATTACCATTACCAGGGGATGCATCAATAACCACAGTTTTCTCTGTGGGCCATGTAGTGGCTTGGTGCATTGTAACCCACCGCCCTCAAAATTATAATCCCTTCATTGAATGAGACACAATTAAAAATAATATAATATTTCAAAGGAATAAGTGCTCCCATATGGAGATCAGTTCCTCAAGTGTTGTAATTTGCCAACTATAAATATGCTGGAATAGTTCTAATGAAATATCCTGTGCTATTATGTAAGTATAGTATTGTTTCCATTCACACTTCTGTTCTACACAGTTATTCCAGATGTTCTACCTGCCATCTTGAGAAATTCTTTAGGCAAAAAAAAGTATATACGTTCACATACACACTTAAACACATATGTATATAAACAAATATATATGTGTATAAAAATCAACTTAATAAAATAAAATCTGACATTAAACACTTCTACGTTTAATAAATGCTCTCTGGGCATGTCTTAATCTTCTTTTAATGAACTTGCAATCATATAACTCAAACCTTTAAATTATCATGATCCTAAATTGTAATAAAAACAATAGTAAAAGTTTACTGCAAGGTCAAAAACTGTCAAGTACAAACAAGAGAAAATACAGAGATACAAAAAGGAATAGAGAGGTCAAGTACTTCTGAAAAAAAAATCAGGTACTATACCTTCAAGTACATGTGCAGCAGGAGGTGACTGGTTACTGCTGTTTTATTTAATAAGACTCCACATAAATTCCAGCTGCTAACCATGTGATAAGTCCATCTCAGAACACAAGGGCTTCTATTCTCCTGCCACCGTGAGATCCTGCCTTCCACTCACCTCCCTGGGAGTTACAGCCGTGCTCACAGCTGAACAGATCCCACACAACATTTCCCTGGGTTCACATTTGATTATAGCGAGTGAGCTGTGTATCTGAGATAAACAATCTTCAGATTTCAGTAAGGAACCCCTGTTTCATGAAGAGCTTATAACCTTACACATGACAGCTAATATTACTGGGGCTTGGCTACACGCAATGTTTTCTTGGGGCTTTAATTCGTTGATGGCACTTTTTTAAAACAAGAAGGGGAAAACATGCACTCAAAGAGAGGAATGAGATGAAAAGATTAGCATCTTGTTCCTTCCCCCGTTCTTTTTTCCTCATATTCCAGTTATCCTGCTCTTTATTAAATTACTCTTGCCTTTGTCTTAAGGGTCCAACTCTTTGCAAAATGCTTAGGGCCCTAAACTTTCATCTTTCTCCAGCAACTTTACATAAGGAAAATACTACTTTTTTTTCTTGGACGGTCTGTGCAGCTGTTCCATAACTCCTATTTCAGCCTGAGGTTGTGTTAGGCTCCACAACACAAATAAGCATTTCCTCACATGAAGAGGAGGAGAAGGTAGACTGGAAGATGCACATGGTAAATTGTTCTCTAGACTTGGCACTATGTGACTGACAGGGCCATCTCCTGTACAGGGGTAGGGGAAAAGAATAATTCTGATGATACCGTTTATCTCTCTACCCAATAAAAAAGGGGGGATATGTTTTCACTGACCTTTTTCATGGAAACTTCCAAAACTTTCCAAACTTCTATTATTTTCTCTTCAGCTCTTTGCTTTACGACTGTGATTTTCAGTTTTTCTACTCTCTGCTACTTGGAATTCACATTTTTTAAAGTGGCAAAATAATTAGATATTTTCTCCCTAATTGTGATGGAGATCTTTGAAAGCTAAAGGACTATTGTCTGACTATTTCTCTACAAAATTTCATTGAAAAAAGAAAACTACCCATGATAAGAAACTTCTTGTACATGAGACTTCACTGGGATAAAACTATTTTCAAATGGGAGTATTTGCTTTTATAGAAATCAGTGTGCAGTGTTTTTTCATTTGAATACTTTTAATCTCTTTATAAGTGTTCTTCTTAAAAGAAAACTTAAGTACTTCTCATATAATCCTGTCTCTGGAGACCTGCATCGAGTATCTAATACAAGCCGAAACTACATTTAATATCGTTCACAGTGCCAAATCACTCTCTAAATAGCTATGGCTTTAAAATCATTACAGCACTAATGGTTAAACAAAATGCATACAAATGGCAGGCAGTTTAAACCGCTGGCTGTTTCACATGTAAGTAGTCAATAAAGAACGTGACAAGCAAATACACAGATGAGGAGTTACCATACAACCATCCAAAAAAAAAACCCTTATCTGTGGGACTCATCTTGAGCCAGCCTGGCTAGCGAAGCCTTCAGCTCCTTCGAGCTGGGATCTGGGCCTTTTTGCCCAGATTTGGCACAATATTCTGTGTTTTTCAAGGGTTTCATGCATTGTAGAGCCACAGAGGGCTGTACAGTTGCCTGAAGAAGGGATGGGAAGAGAGAAGGAGGCTCATTGCAAAGGTGACCACAGTGGCCTGGGGTGATTATGCCAAGTACTCTACACCTTTTGATGTCTCCTCTTTCTCCTCTTTTCTAATAATATGATGATCATCTGCATGCTTTGCTTTCTGTGAAATGCTTCTTCATTTCTCTCTCATAAAATTGGTCTGTTTCATCTCAGCAAACAAATTAGAGGAAGAAGCCTGTAATAACTTATAGTATATTAGAGAATTATTATTGAGCAATGATACAAAATGCTGATTACATTATGTGAGAATTTTGGCAAAACTCATATAGTGGGAAAAGAAGTTTAAATTCAGGCTTGGTACAACACTTGCAAAGTGAAATTGTTCGGGGCAACACATAAATTCCAAATCCCAACCATCTTACTCATTCAAGTAGTTTCATCATGACTATTCAAACACTGACAGCTTTTTCACGTCATAAGAAATAATGAACATGAGAAATTACAAGGCTGACTTGTGCGAGTACGATAGGCAGGATTTGGCCTTCCATGCAAGCTGCATCACAGGGAGCCTGCAGGTCTTTCTCTTACAGTCTTTGCAAATACCAAGCATTTCTCAGTACAACTTAGCAAAAGGAAGTGAGGAGCGATATCCTGGTAGTTTCTGCTTGCCATTCAAAATGCCTAAGAGGCAGAGCTCTGTAAAATGGGCCTTATTTCACAGAGCTGATAAAATTCTAGAGTTCAACAATGTCACAGCCTGGCATCCGCACTAAACTTTATTTTTTATTAGATAATGTGTGTGTTACACTTTAATGGATGCTAATGTAAATAGATGTGCTTATTATGACTTCAGTGCACTCACATCAGCTTAATAAAGCATTTTTATTGTCATCATTTATTGCCACATTCTTTTCGCACTTAAGAGTGGTGTAAGTCCAAAATAGCCCTATAGAACTCACTGGCTTACCTAGGTGTAAATCTGTGGTTACTTTAGATGTTTATCCATCTGAAAGGAGACTCTGGTTCGTGGAATCTAAATATCACTTTGATTTAAACACGTCTGAGTTTAAGCAGACTGTAACCAGATCCTAGAGAATCACTTTAACTCAGAAGGAAAGTAGTAATAATTTTAAGTAGGGGAGAATTCTATTCCTTTATATACATATATATATATATGTTTTAAATATGGTGGTCTGATTTCAGAATAAATGGCTTTGAAAAAAATTAAAACTGTTAGAAGGTTATTAAGCCTCATGGTGTCAGATTCTTGAGAAGGAGCACAGTCCCGTTCCTCCTCATTTTTTTAAAAAAGATTATCAAAGTTATTAACAACACAACATACTAAAACACAGATTTGCCTTTCTCTGATTTTGTAAATGAAGTTTTGTAAGCAAAAACATATAACAGAGGACTCTGGGACTGCAAAAGGTACTGCTTAAATGCAACTGTGCCGGAAAGAATGCAGCCAGGTTTGCACACAGCAGCGTCAGGGAGCACATGATGTCTGGGAAAGAAAAATAGTGGAGCCTCTCAGATGCAAGGGGAAGTTTAGCAAGAAGAACATATAGAATGGAAGAACATGCCCCTCCAGCTGCAGGAACAAACCCCATCTAACTAAAACCACTATTTGCAACTCTAGTACCTAGTCCTTGAAGGGCACAGCAGACTACTCTAGAGCCTAAGAGGATTGAGAGGAACTGCAACTTGACCAGTAATCTTTACCATTATTTAAAGAGATAGATACTTGAACAAATTAAGCTGCTGCAAATGAGGGATGGATTCACAGCGTGCCTGTGGCTCCCTGCCCTCAGCACAGGCGTGTGTTCAAACTGCACAGCAAACATTATATTGTGTTTATCACAGTAAAAATAAAAATCCTACATGGTGACATTTACCACAGAGTAGCTGAAACGTCTGGGGTATCTGATGGTAACTCAGGACTGGTGCTTTCCCTGAACTGTTTTTCCTTGTGTCAGCAAGCTCAGACAGGAGAATATGCTTTAATTCTAACCAGGTAACGATGCTTAATGTCTTTTCTTCCACCCAACCTCACTTGACTTAATAGCTTTCTCTTAGAAGTCTTCACTGTGACTCAAAACATATGAGGGAAGTTTTCTAAGGCAAAAGGGCAAGCAGGTGCCTGGTTTCCAGTGACTACCAGCACCTTGCTCCTACACGTGCTGTGGAACATCTCCCCAAACTGGCTCTGTAAGGGCCTGTGTAAAGGAGGCTGAAGAAGATGCAGTCCAGCTGGCATCTACTGCGGCTAATCTGCCTATACAGACAAGAGACTTTTGCAGTGAACTCCCAAATATTCTCCCGATTTCGGCTTTATTACAAAGACGAAGTTCAGGCCAGCTTTGCCAATAGGTTCTCAAAGACCTACATATATTTCTGAAAACTTTGGCCAAATTATGACTTCAGGTGAAAACAATGAAAATATTTTTTTTTCTCTCTCTCTGAAACTAGGCAACTGTTGGCAGTTTGGCATCAAATCTGCAAGTCAAACACAAAATGCAAGACAGGAACAGTTACTGAAAGAATGTTTCCTATCAACCTCTGTAGGCAAAGCAGCGTATTGTTACATGCCTAGGAACACCAATTTGGAAGGCAGGGATAATAATGAAATACAAAAGAAAGACAGGAAGCCAGGGTGAGAATCTCCTGATGTGCTAATTAATTCTTGATTCATGCTTCCGTTGTAGGCGTATAAGAAACTATTAAGGGATTGCACAAATGTCTGTGCAAGCTGTGGGCCCAAACTCTGGTTTCTGTTAATGTGGCAGAATTTTTTATGCTGACTATGGCAGAAATAGAGTATTTAAAGTGACGTAAATGGGAGCAGAATCTCAGCTTATAGGCACAAGCATGCCTTCCCCTAGACAGAAGAGAATCAATTTTTGGTTATTTTTTTAAAAGTCCAGAATCTTCAATATACTGTAATGTAATTCAATGAAAAGAAGCTTGCTCCCAATAACACACTCACTTTACTGTGCACAGATTAAACTTTAAGTAATGCTAACATTGAAACCAGAGCCTTACTTTATATTCTAGCTTTTTTCAAAGATAAGACAGGAATATTGGACTAACAGAGAACACTGTGAATCCTAAAATACTTCCATTTTGGCAGCTTGGGGAGCTTTGTGCATTTTTTCCCCTTGTACGTGGCTAGGTACTGCAGCTCTCCTTGAAGTGCTCAGGTTCATCACAAGGACTTTTACCCTCCTGCTGCAGTCAGACATCCCTCAGTAACGCAGATGGTATCAGTACATGATGAGTCTGAAGATGTTTCTAAACGAAAGCTCCCCAGCCTCTCACAGAGCCAGTCGTCAGATAGGGCTTTTAACAGGGCTTCCTTGCACTCCCTGTGCCCACTCCTCCCCTTTGGAAAGCTGTGACACTGCAAATTTGGAAGCTGCACTTCAGTTCTTAAACGTGCCATGGACAGCAGCTTATAGACAGCAAGAGCTTCAGCATATGCTGTGTCTACACAAGCCAATTTTCTCTTTGGCAAAACACCTAAATGCCATTCTCCCACAGCGCAATTAACAAATTGGAGGTGAAAAAGAATTGTATTGATTCCTTGCTCTCACACCCACACAGGCTTTTCGTGGCTGTAGCTACTGCAGGTCTACCTCTTCAAGGAAACACTCAAGGAAACACTTCGTGGTTGAAACTGGTGCTACCCCAGATGCTGCATTTCACTTCCTCAGAGACTTAGCAAAAAAACACCTTAGGGATGTCCACACAAAGCTGCAATCACTCCCTACATCTTTGGTAGGCCTAACTGTGCCATACTTTTGGTCCCAGTTCTCAAGAAGGCTGGGCAAAAGGAGCACCCACTTCTGAAATATAGACTCAAGTTGGGTCCTGAAAAAACAGAGCTATTTCATTACATTGTGCTCAGGCTAAGCGTTGAGTTTTCCACAGTACATAAGCACAGCTCTCAGTCTGACATACTAGTTTACTCACAAGATCAAGAGAAAATGCAATTTTCTACCTATTTTCTAGCAGTAAATTCTCAAAAGCATGCTTTTCAGTGCCATGATCCAGGAGGTCTTTATAGGACAGTCAGTTGTGAGCTGAAGAACCAGAAACATTTTTGAAACGCATGGGCTTCACTACATTAAAAATATTTCCATTGTATGCTGAAAAACTATTGCTCAAAATATAAACAAAGATTATCAAACCGCCTTCATAACACAGTGTACACTTAACACAGTCACATGTTTTCAAGTCCGGTTTTTGTGATACCTCCCAAGATCAACTTTAACAGCAAAAATAGATGGTGTGACATCATTTATTACATAAAAAAGGAGTGACCAGATAGGAAGAAGCTTCTCATTCTTATATAGCTCACAGAAGCTGTGTAATACTAGATCTATGCATGCATACTGGATCACTGAAGAGATTGCCAGGAAGCTGAGAAAGAATCACAATACTCTACAAACCTAGTGACATATCTTTATTTAGCTGATGATCCCTCATTTCAAAGAACTTCCTCAGGTCACCCTGCTCTAACACTTCCTCACCTGACCTGATGCTCTCACACTACCAGGTATTACATCTTTCTTATCTAATTTTTCAGGGATCTAATTAGTCCTGGTGCAGATATGATATGGGTAGCAAGCACATAAACTGACAAAAGACAGAAAGAGGGGCGTCTTGTTTTAAAATGAGGAAACTATTAATGGATTGAATGAGGACAATACTTAAAATAATTTATTTCCCTCTGAAGACACCTCTAGAATTTTGAAGGTAGCCAAGTTCTTTACTAAAAGTATAACATAGCTAAGGAATTTACTTCATATGATGATTCACCTAGTTTTTCTCTTCTACTCCTCCAGCTTCCTTATCAGGTTTCCATGTGCCTGCTTCACTTTTGGAAACTCCTATTGTTCCAAGAAATAGCTTTCTGTTTACAGGCCATATGTCTAAAAATTGTTTTCCCTCTGAGGTTAAAAAAGAAAAGAAAAAAAATCCACCCTTTCTGTATACCATTTGCTTCTAAGATACTGCTTCCTAATCTTTGCAATGGTTCTCTTCTAATCCAAAATGCTTGAGGCATTTTAGAAGGTAAATGAGTGATTAGAGGCATTCCTGCTGTAATTTATACGCTTTGTAAACTCTAATTGTTCTGAGTCAAAGATTTCATTTTTCCTAAAGTGCCAAGTTTAGAAGGCTTCAAGGCGCACAGGAAGATACTGCTGATTGGTCAGACTCTAGCAGATGTTGGCCCATCTCTAAAAAAGGGTAAGTTTTGCTTCTTATTTTAAAAGATAGAGATTGTAGTTCCCCAGGGGATGATTTTAGGGGGTAGAGGATGGTAGGGGGAATGTTGATCTCCCTACCCATCCAGTCAATACCTGAAAAACACTTTTCATCAAAATGGAAATTACATTTTAAATTAAAAAAAAATCAACCAGCTCTAATGCTAAGTCATTTCCTGAGGTCTTTTTAGATGCTTATAAACCTAGAACTATCTTATAGTAAGCAGGAATGAGTACATATATTAGTTTCAGTAATTGTGCATTAGATACTAAGTTTTTAAAAAAAAGAAACATTTCCTACCCAGATTATATAAGGGACAGATTGAGTGACTACATTATAGTGTAGCATAATATGGGAGTATCAGTGGCACCTGCTTGGAATGACCTAGAGTGTTCATAAATGGCTACTCATGAATTATGTGGCCATTTTAAACTCTGAGCTTATAAAAGTCTTCACAGTACGTCACCACCTACTATGCACATGCACACATGCAAAGTTCTGCAGATGATGAAACCATGCAAGACCCCAATACTCGGTGGTTGCTGTACAGCAAGCAGCAGCTAGTGTGGATGGATGAAATATATATATATGGATATATAAAAAATTTATGTTGCATATACTACAGAGGTATAATGGGCATATCTCAAACTAATATGCAGGAAATTCATAGATATTAAGTTTTTGCTTTAGACACAATATATTTTCTTTTTAACTACTGAGCAGCTGAAATGTTGTTTCCTCAGCCCAACATAATTTCATGCTTAATTTATGGAAAGGGAATACCAAAGGACTGTCTAAAGGAGAAAAATATGGGGGGTGTAGCATTAGTGCAGGGACCTGCTACTCCGTTGTTTGGCAAGCACAGGGGCCTGTGCAGTTTCTACCCTTCAGTGCATCAGAGCAGGATTCCAGCAAAAACACATGTTGTGGGGGGAAAGAAGGGAGGGCTGGGTGTTCAACTGAATGAACTTACTGTTACCTTTTTTTTCTAACATAAGTCTTCTTTTTCCTGATACTGTCTGAATTTGAAACATCTAATTTAATCCGTTGAAGGGCCCCGTCTTCCTTTTATTTCCTGTCTGTACTGGAGCAGTCGCCTGTTTCAATTATGACTTTCCCCAGCTCCTACATTTTTCGTGCTCCAGCTGGCTCAAAGTGCACTTCCTTGGAAGGTAAAACACACTAACTGTGCTGATCGGAGACTGATAGCTAGAAAGCCACAATATTTAATAGCTGAGCTGATAAGAGGCGGGGTTAACCAAAAAAACACCCCCTCCAACCACCAAACCCACTCAAAAAAATTTTGAGCCTAAACAAAAGGATATTATATAGTTGCATGTACAATTAAGGCCTCATTTAAAAACATATATATATGGAGAACTGCGGACTGCTTACATAAATTCATACTTTTATGGTAAATTACATCCACCTCTGCATGTGCATTAAATGCTTCTTTCCTGCCTTTCAGTCAGTTAGTGCTGACTGGGGACTAACGCAGGGCAATTATTTCAAAGAACAGGATTGTGGGTTTGATATGGCACTACGGCAAAACCCTTGTCTGCTAAAAATAAGATTGTTTTGTCGTCAAGACAGCAAAAAAAAAAATGTCTCTGGGCTGTAAACACCAGTGAGCGTATTTTTTTCTCCTTTATGAAAACCACAAATCTTTTTTTTTCTCCTTTCCTTCTTACTCACAGGGTAGTTTAATTACAGTTTAATCTCTTTCAGTAAGCACCCCTTGGGACCTTATTGTCCAAGCACTGCATTATCAAGGCTACAGCTACAATTCAGTACAGTAGGTGAGGGCTCCCCTTAGCAAAGCCCATAGAAGGTACCATATGGAAAAAAAAAGAAAAAGAAAAAAATAGTTTGGTTATTTTATTAGTAACTGACAATGCAAAGCTTTGGTAGATCCATGTGGCACCAGTTCAGCCATTGCACTGTGAAGCTGATGCCCAACGTTCCCTCTATGTCTCTTAGCTTCTCTAATTCTCAATGAAAACTTGAAGTTAACACAGTAACAAAGTTATTCAGTACTAGAGCTAATGAAGAGAAGAGCAAGACGTTGGTTGTGAGATCTGCAGCATAAATATTTTGTTTTATAGGTTGGAATCAAATACAAACCAGTACTAGTTAATTAAAAGAATGAGACCTCTGCCAGTTTCATTTTCAAATGGAATTAGGAAAGCAAATTTTCTTCAAGCTTGCAATGTGGAGCACGTTGTAACAGATAGTCTCTCCAACCAATTATACTGCTATAACATGGTGAAACAAACATAACTGAGAGGAGAATTGGTCCAGTTATGAAATTGCTCCTGCCTCTGTAGAAAGCACAGCTACTTGATCTTTCAGGTAGTGTTTAAATGTGTTTGTATATGTGAATAAATTATGGCACAGACACACAGCTTACAAACGCCGTGTACTGAAATATAAGTGAATGAAATGCCAATATCCAGGACTTCTATTTTTCCAATTATTTTCCTTAAAAAAATAATGCTAAAATTGACCCCTGCCATGAAGCCTGCTCTGATACAACTGTTTATTGCACACTGCAGGAACTTGTTGCCAAGTGTACAGATATGATACGGTATGCAGACAGTGACCTAGAGGGAATATTTATTTCTGTGCAGCATAGTAGGTTATGGTTACAGCTATCAAGCTGTTTCAGTTGCTGATTTATTCACCCAGAAGGATAGATACAATATTTTTCTAAATCTGTTTCCTATTAACTTTTCCTCCCCCCTGCCATGGCCACCCCTTTATAGATTCCTAAAATGGATGAAAACTCCTCTTTTCTCAGCCACAAACTAAGGTATACTGTATATAAAAGTCCCTCATCCTTGAGGCAATGATCAAGGCACAGGATATCCTGGCTAATACTAATGCGGGAAGAAGGTTTGCTCCTTCTCACAAACTTTTTAACCTACTGGTGCCTTTTGAACCGTTCAACCCGTACTTCGCTTTTCTTCTCCGGACGAAAGCAGAGCCAGAAATTATTTGGAAAGTTAAAGTAACCATAAGAGAAGATGCGGCTTCAAATTCGGACTCCACAACTGGCCGCACCATGTTGCACAGCTCTGAGGACTCGTGTCACAAGCTCTTTCCTGCTTCTTTAGTGGGTCTAGACAGAATACTATTTTGAAGTAAAAACATTTATTATTGTTAATAAGAACAACACAAATAATAAATAACATTGTATTTCATAATCTGGGAAGAAAAGCACACAATAAGTGCCTGCTACAGTAGTAAGCTTTACAGCCAGTATCAAGAAGCCCTGAATTTGTGAATTTGCACGCAAAAAGCATAAAAATAAGGCATAAAAAGCAATTTTACTATCTCTCAAACATAAAATAAGCCTTTCAAGGCAACCAATTCTAATTAAAAAAGCCCTCAGTACACTCCACTCCAAACTATTTTAACATAAGCAGACATACCATACTGTTTTCCTACCTACTATTTTGTTGTACTCTGACTTCTGTTATACTACCGTGGATTAAGAGAGATGTTGAGGAGATAAAATTTTAATCACTACTTTTATTTCCCATAGCAAATATTTATGCAAATGGAACATCACCACGTACTTTTAATTGGTTTTAAGACATTATGCAAATAGCAAGATCCAATCAATTAGTCCTCTTAAACATGTATAACACCGGTGGGCCTTGCTCGTGCTTGTTTTATATTGGTATAATCACACTAATTGGAGGTGAAATATTCCTGATTTATACTCACGTGAGTCAGGAGGGCAACAAGAACCACAATCACTTAAGCATTAAAAAATAACAAACAGAAAAGCTTTTCCTGCTAGATACAAATCGCATGGAAGAAACAAAGCCAAACTTATTTACCTACACATACAACTATGAACTTATGCAATAAGGTTATAATAATTCCCTATAGTGTTACAAGACTCCCTTCTACTGAGGGAAACTACTTTTTTTTCAAGAGAATCTAGTGAAGAAAAGAAAGGAATTAAACGGTGATGATCTGTTCAGGAGCAGTGCGGGATTCCTTTTATTTTACCACAGGGCCATTTTTTTGCAGGCATTTTTTTGCCCTCAGTGCTATTTTCTGAGATTATTTTTATGCCAGCATGAGCCATTAGTATTTCTGCTGTGTTCTCCACTGCCTGGATTTACTAAATACCATGCCTCATAAAACAGGGGCTTAAATCTTCTCAGAATAAATGCATTTCATTTCTTGAGCTGCCTCCTTTTTCCCCACCCGAAGTTTCTACTATAAATGGCCAGTTACAACCCAATCAAGAGCATAAAAGCAATTGAATAAATAAAACTATGAAGTAAGTGTAAAATACTCGTGTCCAGACATGCAAGATGTATGCAGGTACTATGAAACTTCCACAGCTGTATGGGCCTGGAACTCATGTGGTGCCACAGGTTTAACAGGACCCGTTACCAATAAGAGTTTTATTTGCTTAATAAATTACATTCAAAAGCACAATAGTCCGGGCTCTTGGCTGTAAAATTGCCAAATATTGTCAATGACTGCTCTCCGGTTATAAATAGTAAAATAATGTACAACTCATTAGATTTTTGATTCCCTATGCAATTCTTTCTAACCATTACTCAGAAACATAAAAAGTGACTCTACATGACATTTTATAGAGGTTATAAATTGCTATAAGGAGATGACATGGGATAAAACTGTAGGCAGAGTAAAAGGGACCCAGCCAAGCCAAATGTGTAAATTAAGAGTTAGGGCAAAGTGTGGGACTATGTGAAACAATACTGAAATCATAAAGATAGACAGATAAGGATTAACTACAGCAAAAAAGGTTTATGTTGATGGAAAAAACACTAATAGAATTCTCCACTGAAGCCAGATAAGGTAACTGTGCCTGGTAGTATATAAAAATCTTAAAATCTAATCCATTTCAAGTTAACTTTAATGTCCAAAGTAAGATTAATTTAACCTGGAGAAGCATTATAGAACAGCCATCTCATTTAGATGAGCCAAAGTTGCAGGATTTTCTATTTACTTTTCAAGATGAGTTCTGGCAGCTCTACAGTAATTTTACCGAAGCATAGGGAAGATAAATGTCTCACTGGACAATGTTCTCAGAAAATTAAACAGATTCCTTACTTTCTTAAATAAAAGAACTGACTTTTAAAACAAAAAGATATACAAAATGATGCTTTTGTACTATACATTTAAATACTTAATCAATATATGACACAGTACTTTGAGAACGCCTAACATAGGCTTGCAGGACTCATTATAGTATTTCCCTTCAGCATAAGGAAATTAGGGAAGGACATTTTTCCTAGACTGCATATTTCATTAGATATTAATATTCAGATTTGAGTAAATATCAGTATTATTAAATTAAATATCAATATTCAGAGGACTCTTCTCAGCAATTCTGCTGCATCATAAGGTATAATCTCGCACAGATCAGGATGCTTCCCTCAGGCTGGAATTTCCTCATCTCAAGACAAAACCCTGAGCCAGTTACCATTCTCTTACACCCTACGGAGAGTCAAACTCTGTGGGAGTTTATCCGTTAAGTTCAACAGGACTAGAATTTCACCTCGGTGGTTGAGGCAATCAGTCACTTGCAGTAGCAAGCTCGGCAGTTGATGTGTTTGGTTTTCACTAGGATTTTACATTGACTTAATGAAATGCAAAGCTTCCTTCCTGGAGTAGCAACTAAACTGTTTCCCATGCTTCTCACAGGAGTCTTTCAAGAGAGAGGCTTTGCCTGCTCTGCATGGGTAGTATTAAAGCACTCTTTGCTAGGGCTGAAGCTTGTATGTCCTCACCAAATTATTCTGCTTTGCTGGTGCTATGTGATAAATATGCACCTGAAACACTCCAAGACGTCCTGGTACATATGTTCTACTGCTGAGATGGTATCTGATAAGCAACTCTCTACTAAGAAATACGCAAAATCTTTTGGATAAACAGCATGGTAGAAAACTGGAAGATATTTTCACAGCCTCATTCATGTCAAAAGCCTTCAAAAGCTAATATAATCACAGCTGTGGTGGTGTAAAGATTAAGCAAAAAAAAAAAAAAAGGGAGGTTTCAAGAAGAAGCAATAGTTTTTGTTGAACCAAATGGTATGGCCTGGAAAAAAACAAATACTTTCACACATAGGAGCATTTTTTCAGGTGTCAATCTACTTCCATCAGTGCAATGAAAGATACTATCTACTCCTTCCAAACTTTGCCTCAGCCTCAAGCTCTCAAAAGACACAGTTTCTCTCCTCATCTCCACTCACCCTCCTTAATTCTTGAAATATGGGGAAGATGCATTGGAAGACTGAATATTTCCCTCTGATCAATCACCATGGCACAAAGTGTTCTTGGGAGCAGAGCAGCAGCAGCGTGGTGTAGTAGCAGAACTGTGGGCTGGATGTCAGATTTTGTTCAATCTGGAGCCGTGCCATGGACTGACCTTTGGTATCTCTCTCTGTACCTCCTCTCTTTCATCCTTTCTCTGGTCTCTCCATAGCCTGTCCCTTGGGGCACAGTCTACTCTCTTCTGCTATTCGTGTAGTGCCTAACACAAAGGAATCCCAATCTGCTTTTAGTACTGTACAAACACAAAACTAAAAATGCAGCTTCTTCCTCAGGGAGATACATCAGGCAGATGGAAAATGCAAGCTGACACAGAGCTCTGAGTGATCTCTCTGAAAAGCAGAAGTCATGAACAATTGGCTTGTTTTTCAAAATGAAGATTTTATCTGATTTTGAAGTTCCTTATTAAAAGTTTCTGAACTCTCCAGTGGTCATTCTTCTATGTTCTTTAAGCAAAGATTCACAGACTTTATGGCAAAATGAATGGCAATCGCTCCCAAGAGACCATTATTGCTTATAAACTTGTGTAGCAGAGCTCTAAGCTATGAAAATGGAATATGATGATTCTTTTGCAAACTGTAAGTTTTGTTCCAACCTTACCATTTTCTCCTTTCTGTCTGTTGTTTTCATATGTCATCTCTTAGATCTAATTCTATTTTATCTTCTGTGCACATACTGTACCTATAGGAGAGGGGTCCTGCTCTGGGAGACAGATTCCTAAGTACTACCACAACATAAAAAGTAAAAAAAGAACTGTTAATAAATTGATAAGCTCAGTCAAAATCAACCATTGATCTTGTCCTCATAAATCAAATGTATTTCTTAGTGGAATTTAACTAGTTTTGTCTCATCTGAAAGTAGACACACAAGCCTTTGAACATCCTATGAGCTAATACAGTTATTCAAAGATGATGAGGAAAATGGATATCTGATGAAGAAGCTCACAGCAAAGGTATAATAGATTTATTACAAGGAAAAAAATAAGAAGGCCAAATAGCTGGTGTGAGTTGAAATGTTTTCTAGTTTGACTCATTTCTTTCTAATTTTCTGTTTGCTCACACACATTCTATGAAGAACAACTGAATGAAGGGCAGCAGTATGGACATCTCTGAGGGAAGAATTTGGCTACCTCATAGTTACCTAACATTTTTTTCATATCTAAGTGAATTGAGTCTTTTCACTGTCAAACCTTGAAATATCAGGACCTTGTGGACATTGCTAACTGACACAGTAAGTAAATGGCACAGCAAGCAGTATAGTAGTACTACAAATATAATTTTTACCTGGTTTCTCTTTAATATTCCTGGCTTCTGACCACCTGGATTTGAATAAATCCAGTAGTGGAAGATTCCACATGTTTGCTGTTTGAGGAAACATCTGTGGGTTAAGCTGCTGTTCCCCTGGGAGGAAAGCCTGGCTACTCCACCAGTCAGTGTGGTGGTTTGGTTTC
The DNA here is from genome assembly GCA_032353885.1 of Nothura maculosa. Lineage (NCBI taxonomy): Eukaryota > Metazoa > Chordata > Aves > Tinamiformes > Tinamidae > Nothura > Nothura maculosa. Next base: position 711,581 of record JAUBOD010000147.1, read on the forward strand.
CCTTGTATGCAAATACTTTTATTAGCTTACTGCTTTTCTCTCCAGCTATGGCAGAACTCTCGTTGCCTCCTGACAAAAGCTGGGATGCTGGGTGTCCTCTTGATGCTATACACACCTGAAGCATAGAGGATTACTAGCCTGGTGACCCTTCTTTCAAGACTCAGTTCTTCATTACTGGAGGATTTTGTTTTAATGTCATGGAATGGTCTAGACCAGAATTACAAAACTTTTACCAAAACGTATTTTCTTCACTTTTTTAAAAATTATGACTACCCACGGAGGTACCATCCTCAATTTACCTTCATGACCACTCCTGCTTTGACCTTGTTACTCTTTTCTGTAACTCCATCTTTTATTTTGGTTTCCCTTGGACTTTTCCATCCCTACTATCCCTCTGTTCATTCCTTCTACTTTTCTTATAGCTAAACCTCTCACTAAACTCCTCCCACCTGTTAAAATAATTGATAATAAATAAGAAATAGTCGACTCCAAAATCAACTTAGCAGTGGTACAACAAACCCCAAATGAAAAAAAATAATAAAAAGAAATATATATGTGCATTTAGATATATTTATTATTATTATTTTGAGCTATAGCTTCAGGCAGTTTGCAGACTCAGGAAGACAGCATGGAATTGGTTATAGGTTGTGCACGCATGAGTCATAACATTTCACTGGTCTAGACACCATCGTTTTAAATGTTCCTCTGAGGATTCAGCTGTCTAAGAATGAAGTTTCTCTCTCTGTACAGGGCAGTATCAGGCAGATACAAAAGAGAGATATGTACCAGTTTTCTGGGAAAAGATTTCAGATCCAGTGAGAAAGGGCTGCTTATTTTACTCTTCAGGGTGATTCTGTCATACCTTTATCGAATCTATAATTACTGTCAACTTGCAATTTCTTGCTCCTTGTTCTACCTTTTCCAGATGTACTTGTTAGCTTGAGAAATCTCTAGTGCATAAGATTACAACTAAATTTCTAGGTATGAAACACCTAGAACACTTTGGTTCAGATAACAGATCATCCATCTCCAATTACGCATATGATTTTCATTTTTATAAATGTGTTACAGTCAGTATTTGCCTACTAAAACTATTTTGGAAGTACTGAGTCTACCTTAAGTGAAAAGAAATTTGTTTTGAAGTGTGATTTTTCTCTTAAGCAGGCAGTGCTGGTTATTGTAATTTTAAGGGAAAACAAACAAATGAACAAACAAACAAACAAACCTATCCTTCTCAGAACAGCTTCATTTTTTTCTTAAAAAAAATAAAAAGAGAAAAATCAATGACGATTCTCTTCTAATGACATCTGCAAGGGTGGAGTCCTCACAACAGGAGTCTCTGTGGGCACACAAATCAGTCTGCATAGAAGCTAACGCAGGAGAAAGGCCAAAAGTATTGAATGCAGAATCTGCAAATCTGCTCCATCAATCAGTTTATCAAAACAAATTCTTATTTGAGATTGAGGAGCTCAAAAAGAAGGTTTTATCTCTTCTGAGGTATTATTTTTTTTTTTGTGATAGGGAACAATCTGAAGGAAAGCAAATCAATTTCTATTTCCCTTTCATTTTACTATTTCAAAAGTTTAGCTTCCAGATTTCTCAGAGGAAAGTAGCAAATTGTGGGAAATATCCCACAGTGTGTTGACTTACAGTTCGTGTAGATACATCAGTACATATCGTGTGTGGAGGAGTACCTAGTAGCCTGGAAAAGAGGGTTAGTTGCATCCCTGTGCAGACTGAAGCAAGCCTCTGAAGGCACATGTCCTGTTGAGAAGGATGCTTCCACACAAGAATCAGCACATTCCTGGCCTCATCTGCTGTTTAGCAGGGAGGGAGCTGCATCCAACTTCATTCAAAGTCCGCTTGTCACAGCTTTCCTATGCAGAGCCAACAGCTTTGGCTTTGGGGAGGCGCCCCACGTTGCCTCTTCTTCATTTCATTTTTGGCAATATGTGTCTTATGCTAGAACAGAACCCAGTGCATTAACCAGGCAATTAGCTGGATTCCAAAAGTGTCTAAGCAGGGAGAAATGGAATCAGAATTCCTTACCCCCAGCAAAGCATTTTGCGAACTCCGTTGTCTATTAAGCACTGGGGCCACCTGGGCTCCGCTGCAACAAGTACTTACTGCCAGCTGGCCTTGTCATCACTTCTGCTCTCTGGGCCACGGGCCGTGCAGCCAGAACACCAGACAGATGATAAATTGCAAAAAGAATTAGAGGACCTGTTGTCCCAGCAATTGGATTTTTCTTTTTTCAGACCAAAGAAACGGACAATTTTCTCTTCGAAGGAAGCAAGGCAGCACATCTGCTTCAACCTAAGAACAAGAATAACTGGGAAAATCTCACACCCTCCCCATGCACACGTGGTGTGAATGGAAGGGGGGGCACCGATCAATCAAACGCAGCTGTCTGCCAAGGGCAGGAACCTCTGACAGCACTGGCTCAAGGAGACGCTTGCTAAATGTGTGCAAAGTCTTAGATTGCTTTACACAAGACCGCTGTGACTGCCTGAGCTGAGTTGGTTTAAGCCTTTTTGGTAGTATCTTCCTTGTCTCCCTTCAGCCCTGCTCCCCATTTAGGGCCAGAGCCAGAGGAGCATTTCTGCTTGGCCTTCTCTTTAGGGTCTCATGTAGATCCTTTGAAGTCAGAAGTCTATTCCTGTGCTCAAATGCTTTGCTGAGCATCAGCCGGGACACCCAGCACCCATATGACCTTCCATCTGATGCAGGGCTAAGCCCACCTTGCGGGCTGGTGTTACATGAGATAGGCTCCCAGCCATCCTTATCAACATGAAAAGGAGTACAGAAGCCAGGAGAAAAGCACACAGCTTTGAAGGTTGCAGTTATACGTGCTTAATTGGCCATTACTCACAGTACACCTTACACTGCTGTCAGACTGATGGTTTTTTGTCCAGACTTCTTTCTCAGAAAACGTTTTGGCATTTAGTGCTCGCAGGATGGAAAGAGAGGCAGAAGAAGCAAAGCCAAACTCCTAGGATTCAAATTCCTAAAAGGTGTGTTATGGAATGAAATCTTAGAATAACAAATGAGCCGAACTGCTTTGGAGATACATCTCCACAGCATGAAGGGGAGATGTGGGAATGTCTACACTTGTACTCAAGCTGTTTCCATGTACTTTTAGCAAAAGACTAATATTCATCACTCAGCAGAAATTGGGCTGATATTAAAGCAAATATTTCAGGAGGAGATCCATGTCCAAATCTGCTTTTATTTAAAATATGAGTTCATTCACCAAGAGCCTAAAACAAGAATAAAAAAAAAATCTGGTGGATGGCCCAGAAGAGGGAGGTATATGTTTGATGAGATGTGCTACAGCAAAACTCTTTTTTACAGAAAGGTTTCGTGCAGACTTCATGCCATTTGTGTAAAATCAGATTGTTTCCTGCTCCTCTGATGTCACTAAGAGGCAAGATCGGAGACCAGAGAGCACAGGAACAGGGAGCTACTATCAGCCTTGCTGCTGCTTGTCTTCTCATTGGAGCAAAGGGGAAAAACTAGGCCAGACTCTTGCCCATTGCTAATGACAAACTTGTTCGTGCTTCCAGTTCAAATGGATTTGAACGATTTAATTTCCAACAAGCCTTGTTCACTCAAAATGAGCAGAAAACACCTCATAACTCCCTTGCAGTGATGAGATTTACAAAGGAGGCATAAAATTCATGTATAGTGCCAGATTCTTATTCATATAAACAGGGTTTAAAAACAGCAAATGGTTCCAGTAAGTTCATGGGACTGCTCACAGAGCAGGGCACACCTCAGGACAAGGAAGCGCTCTGAAATATTGCCCTTAAATTATTCGGTACTGTTTTATTATGTGCAAAACCCTTCCTATCCCCAAGCACATCACTGCTAAATCACTGATTCATCAGATGTGGATGCCTTTCTACTATCTTTAATAATATTTCTCCTCAAAACATCCACCACCAACAAAGATTTTCCAGGTTACAAGTTAACCACCTGCTGAGTAACCAAAATGCTGACCCAAAACTTCAAACACATTCCATTACTTTCATATGTGAGTAATTTTATGCCTAGGAATAATGTCACATGAGTCATAATATCCTTTGAATTCGCTGTCTGAAGGATCAGAGCCCAGAAGTATCCTCAAGTTCAGCGGTTGCCATGTTTTCCTCTCAAAAGACAAAAAAAGAAAAGAATGTAGTGTCTGTTTGCCTTCTTCATGAGGTAATATGAACTAAAATATTAATTTTTTATATTTGACATGTAAGCTCATAACTAAAAAAATGCACCTTGTACTTGGAAAATTTTTTTCTTGTTTATATGGATAGAAACTCTCCACAAATGGCGAGTTTCATGATTTTTCTTTAGCAACTTTACATTT
>JAUBOD010000147.1:716043-726127 GCA_032353885.1 Nothura maculosa
TTTTTTTCTTGTTTATATGGATAGAAACTCTCCACAAATGGCGAGTTTCATGATTTTTCTTTAGCAACTTTACATTTAATTCAGTTTCACATATTAACACAAAACCAATTTTTCATATGAAATGAAGCAAGCATTTAACTTACAAATTGTAAGTTATTTTGGCATTCTAGTGGGAAACCTTTATACAAACATGATATAAAATATAGACACTCTGCACTATTCGTGCTTGTAACGACTATTATCTATTTGCTAACAGTTGGCTTCAACTTATTTGGCAAGCTGGAATAAATTTTAGTCTATCTAAACTCTCCAATAGATAAATGTAGATGGTAATTCCTTCTGAAGAATTACCCCACGTATATGTATCTGCTCTAAAGACAAATAGATTCAATGTTATTTCCAGACCCTTACACATGCAAGCTGTCCTGAAAATTTCAGATCAGTAATGAGACACCACAATTAACGAAAGAAAAAAAGTAAGTATTGTTCATCTCAGGAAAACATTCCAGCATGATCTGCACTGGCTACGATTCAAGACAGCCTCAAATTCCCATGTAAATCCATGCACGGATGTTGTAAATAGGAAAGGGGTAGGCTATCCCACTGAGTTACAGGAGAAATAAATAAACTGCATTGTCCAAATTAGAAGCATGTAGACTTCCTTAACCTGCATTTGGCCCGGTCTATACCACTGCAAATGAAGAAGCTGGCTACCTGGGCCCCTAAGGCAGCCAAGTTTCTACAAATAAGATGACTTTGTTGCTCAGCAGACCATGATGGGGAAGCTGCAGGGTTTACTGACACTGTGACAAGGATGGTCTATGCTTCAGAAACCACATGCTATTTGTGGTCAAAACAACTACCCAGCAACCATTCCTTGCAAAAATTACTGCTTTCTGGGTACGATGACGGTCTTGCCTGGCACAAAGATATGTCTTTTATGTTCTTCATGCATTAACAAACTAAACATTTCGTATAATGTCTCCTTTACAGTAATTATGGCAGAATTAACAGACGTAAGTTAGTTACAGGATCTACAGCAGCCTCTTATATCAATCTTCTGGAAAACACCTCTTTGCTTAGTTCAGACAGGTCTGGACTTCTTCAATTAGAACGGAGTTAAAAAGCCTGGCTCTTTGTGAAGTGTAGTATCTCTAACCAAAAGAGCTTTCCTTAAAGATTTGTTGTTTTTCACCAGAAAATGCAACACAATTTGACTAAAGATTCCTCTTGCTCACATAACAAGTTATAAAATGCAGTCACTCTTTATGAAGAGATAAACACTGACATATATGCAAATAATGTAAGCAGTTTGTCTAAATGTAGCTTTTTAATGCTGCCAGTTCTCAGATTTCTCTGCTCAGTGTCTGCTGTTCACATTTCTCTGTATTAAATATCCTCTGAAATCTGCATACATTTCTGCTTCTTAATCAGTGTGTTGCTGGATCAATTTTACATTTACTGCACATCTTTGATACTACATTTTTTTCCTCCTTATAAAACAAAATACTGAACAAATAGAGACAAGATGACTTCACAGAGTAACAGCTAAATTAACGGATTAGACATAGCAGCAGAACATACCATGATCAAATGATCAAATTTCAAATTGTCTTTTTTTCCTTAACATTTGAGCTTTGAAGGGTTTAGAATTAGCCCTAAAAAGCATTCACACTGAAAAACATCTTTAAATTAATAGTTAGGCTATCCCTCCAAGAATCCCATCCTATATTGCCTTATTGTTCATAAGTTGCACAATCAATATCTAAGGTTAGAGCTTTGCTTGTTACTTATTTTATGCATAATACTAACACACAATTTTCATTTCCTCAAAACTATTTGAGAACTGGGTCCACACTGAATGAATAGCTATATTTACAGTGATATTTTTCTTTATTCTGTTGATAATAACAAAATCAAAGGTGGAGAAAACCCTCGTGTTTTATTCTGTCATGTTCCAAGATCTTTTAGGATTTGTTATTAATGTCTATTTCATAAAACAAGTACTTGATCCACATACAGCAGCATTCAACTACTCTACACAAAATTCACCAATGTCATCAAGAGAGACTGCCTATGATGGGTGGGGTATTCCTTTGAAAACATTTAAAAGTGTCCTCTGGGGCAGAGATTTGAGCATAAGGCAGTACAAGTAGAAATAAAAGCCTCTTGATTTCCATCTTAGAAATAAGCAGTGGGAAAAGTATGTTTAGATAAAACTGCCCAAGAACTTTTCTGTTTCCTTCCACTTTGGTCTCAATGGATGAAATAATCTTTCTGTGATCATCTGAAAAGCTGCCTCTTTCTTACTCTACAAATAAATCTGCAAATAATTTTGATGATCTTCCTGTGGCTACTTTTGCAGTCTTCTCTCCTTCAGTTATTATCTGCATCAACAGATATAAAACAAAATAAAATAGGCTATGTTACTTCCATAATCTTCATACTAAATTATTTCTCTACTTTCTAAAATTGTTTCTGAACTTGGTGCTTTAGAAACTTTAGAGTAAACCAAAATCCATATTATATCCTTTGAAGATTAAGAAGTTGGCAGTTTGCAGAAGAACAAGAGCTCGGAATTGGAGGGCTCTTTGCAAGCACAGCTCTGTTTTTTAGAAATGCACATTCCCAGGGGATCATCCATATTACACTGTCCCTGGGAGAGGCAAATCTTACATGCACTCAGAACCCAGAAGATGGTGATAAGCTTCGTTACTAGCAGTAATAGTAATAATTATAGTAATAGTAGTACTGACTTGATAGCGATAAAAAAGTGAATAGGATAGTGATGGTAGGTATTGTGGGAAAGGGACACAAAATATGCAGCGGGGAATGAATGATATACTTTTGATTCAAAAAAAAAAGGAAAACAAACAAAAAAACAAATATACCAAAGCTAACAAGAAACTCAACTTTATAAACTACAAAAGCCTTTGTGAGAAAGTAAAAGAGGTAATTGTTCACATTCCAAACATTTTGATATATAAACTGTGCAATCATCGCCCATGAGTAACCCAGCTGTTAACAATTTTTTTTTTCAAGATAATAATCAAGCTTCATGCCAAGCAACTTTTCTCCAAGTGAATGATATTTTGAAAGTCTGGTCAAAACATAGCTGTGACATAATAAATTTTTAAAGAGTGCAAGTGACTCTGAAAAGATCACAGTCTGGATCTGAAAGAAGACTCAGTTTATAACCCAATTAGGAAGAAAGCGCTTTCAGGCTTGCACTCTAGTGGAATTCTCAGCGAGTCTCCCAAAAAAAGCCAGTCCTGCACGCACATCTGTTTCCAGTGTGATGCTGGTATGCAAACTATTGTCTATTGGAAGTGTGTTGTGGTAACGTTTGCCAGGGTTAAAGACTGGGTCAATTTGATCAAGAAGCTAAAATTAGCTTCTGTGTGTTTTCCTGAAAAGAAGAAAAAAAAATACTGTAAAGCTCTTTGTTTTCTTTCAAGTCTTGTTCTCAGATTTCTGTTCAGCTGTGTGAACTACCATAAAATAGACAGTTCCAAAATGTACTTCTCCTTAGCTCATTCTTTTTAATTGATACAAGAACAACAAAAAGCCCCAGCTATTAATTCTTTCAGAACTAAAGAGTCTGATTCCATATTTCATTCATCATGAGAGTTTAAAACTCACTATAACACTCAAAACCCCATAGGAAAAAAGAGGGAAGGAAAAATTTTGTCTAGTGAAACTGAAACAGACAAAATTCTAGCTACTAGCAGAACCTAGAAACAGCTTTAATATTTATGGCAATGATAAAATTGCATGTTTCTGGAAATGTTTTGGTGCTTTGTTTTTTCTAATCATGCACACTACCTATCTAGCACTATTTCTACTGCATTGTAGTTAAACATAAAGTAACATTTTTAGTGTTTATTTTTATATGAAATCCAACTGTTACTTTATTCATAGAACTGTTAGTTAAGGGAAACTTCCCTATATGGGAATATTTGTTAAGCTAAATGCTGGTAGTCTAGTGCCGATTTATGAAAGCTTTTAATTAAAATACTTATCTAGTTGAATGGCAGAATAATGTATTTTTTAAAAAATCAGACTAAACCTTTATCTGTCATAGGTCATTGGTTTCAATCTTCAGTCATTTCAGAATAGCAGGTTATGTTTCAAAGAGCCTTCTCCTTTCCCAAAAAGTAAAAAATATGAAGGGAAAATGTTCAGATTTTGTTTATATGCATCCTCTAAGGGAGGCTCCTACAATGGAGGATATTTAAATGTTTACTTTAGGATCTAATAACAGTAACGCTGAATACAACCAAATAACAAAAAGCACTGACAAACAGTAAGCAAAGGCCTGATCCTGTAAATAGCATCACATGAGTAATTTGATGACTATAATCCTGAGTTGTAGTTGAAATTAGATGTGTAAATATTTCTGAGTTTGGCTGCACTAATGCACAGAGAATAACAGTAAAAGCTACTGTAAATGTTTATTTACTTGGTTGGAAGTTCTGTAAACAAGAAGCAAAAAACTGATTCACTAGAGTATGCTGTGTTAAAGGAATTGCTCGTTAAAGTGCTTTTTACTTTGTTGATTTTGGTGGCCACAAAGGCCTGAGATAGCAGAGTTAAATCATTAGAAACATTAGACCATTATTACACTGACTCTGGAAAAAAGAAAGAAATTACTGGAAATGACTTTCATTCTAGATATGTTGTATATAGCAGTCTGAGACCAACACCATTTCTTTGTTGTGGATTTTCTTCTATCCAGAGAAATTGCCCTTCTTTTACTAAAGGCTAGCTAATCTTCTAACACTTCAGAAATGACAGGTTCTCATAAGGCAGTTTGGAATGACGTGTTCCTTTTTGAACGGGCAGTAATTTTAGAACTCAGATTGTTCATTTAGGAGCTTAGCACTAAAAAAGCAACTTTGAGAAAAATGCCAACAGAGATTTTGTCAGTGTTTAACTGGCCCCTTCAATTCTGGGAATATTTTTTCCTTCTATTCAGCTATAGATATGGGACCAAATTTATGTCAGATGAGCAGAATAAAAGGATTTGGGGATTTGAAGCCTGTATGCCTTTTAATAAGTCCTTGATTTTGTTTTTGCACTGACTGCACACCTCAGCCTACTTTTGTTGGTTCAAATGCAGACTTTCAATGCAAAAATCTATTTCTATAACCTTTCTTCTGGTCTTTTAAATTTTAACATGTTTTAAATTTAATCTTTGCAAACAGTATACACTATATTTATTTGATTTTTGGTATTTTATTCTGCCTTACTGATACCAAAACCAACCATATCCAGCATATTTACATTACCTTCATCATCCTTGAAGAATTAAAAAACAAATGAACAAACCAAAAAAACTCTGAAGTTTCAGTTCTGTTCCTATAAGATTTCCCAGACATTGCAGAGATAAGGACTCCACATCTACTATTGTGTCTACTATTCCTGCATTTACTCCTCAACATAAAAAAAAAGTTTAAACTAATTTTCAGCATAAATCCTTTTGCAGTGAATATTCATGGTATACCTCCACCTTTTTCTTAAATATGCATATTTCTCTCTGTAGCTGACTGTGGAAAGTCAAAATACTTTATTAAATTTATTAAAAATCAAAGCTACTCCGCTTTGATCAAATCAAAGCTATACTTTCAAGCAGAGTTTTCCCATGGTACCATTGAGCCAGCCATGGATTATACCCGAGAGGAGCTTCTCCCTAGGAAACAGAAATCCAGGCAGCTCTTTTTTTCTTTCCTGGGAAGGTTCACCATGGTTCCATGGTTCTGTCTGAGAAAAGCCTACAGAAGTCAAGATATACTGGGAATTTTGAAGCAGAACAAGAAGTTCAACTGCACACAGATACCTGACTGGAAATATAACAACATCTTTCCATTTCCCAATCCATATTCCTTTCAATCAACAGATGAACCTTTATAAGACTGGGCCTGGGCCTGAAAAAAAATGGAAAAAACATGACGTGTGGTAACAAAATCAAGGGATTCATTGTTTTCTTCTGATGCTCTCATTACTTTAGGTCATCTCATGAGTACCAATGGTTTACTGCACAGAGTGAAGTCACACGGCACTGAATATGAGAGAGAGGTGCAGGGCACCAGCGCCCTTCCTGGCTGGTCATTTCAGGAGCCAGGTGCCCCCATGCAACCAGGGGCTTGGGCAGCTCGACAGCTAAAAAACACATTATGTTTTGGGGGCCTAAACTGGAGAAACCAAATGTGACTGCATGCTGGGTTGTACCTCTGCATTAAGAAGGAGGCTAAATCCATGATTTCTCAAGACTCATGTGGCTTTATGGAGGTTTTTCAGAATCAGCTTTTCTCCTCGTATCCACAAATCAGGTAGCTGGAGATTCAAGGCACTCATTTCCATCTACTGTTTTTGTATCTACTGAACAGGCAAACTAGAAGGAACTTTGTAAACAAGACCAAAAGCTTTGCTATTGCTTCCAACTATATTAGGTTGCCTACAAATTTTATCTCTAGTACAGACCTTCCCTAAACTTATGTTGGCATTTTAGGTAACATGGCATTCCCCCATGCTTTGCCCTGCATTTCACTATGTGTCTACCCTTCTCTCAGCTACAGAGCAGTGTGTGGCCATTGTTTGTTTGGATAAGGGATCTGATTACCGTGCAATTCTTACTTGTGCATCATCTGGCAATTAAAGGTAATTTTAAGCAACCACCAGCAAAGCAACAGGGGAACCTCTCCTCAATATACCTCATCCAATGGGCAGGATTCTGCCCACATTTCTCAAGCGGTCTACGACCTTCATACAGAAATGTTCTTGTTCAGGTAAAACTCAGCATTTTGTCTTAAAACAGGGAGATTATTATATTTTTTCTATAGTATAGGCTCTCACATATAAGCAATAAAATGAAGGAAAAAAATTGCTAAAGTGGATTTTTGTATTTAGTAAAAGTCAAATATAGTGGCGAGGAGCACTGAAGGGAAAGTCAATGTAAAATTTGATGAACAGGACCTATAAGAGCAACACTGGATGAGCTTAAAAATAAAAACTAAAAAAAAAAAAAAGAGGAGCATTGTCATTTTAAGGGGGGGAGAGTTGCCATTTTTTATCTTCACAGCTTATTAGCTACTATATAGATCACACATTTATGCAGCCAAGTGCTAGGGCCACACAAGAAAGGAAGTCTTCAGCTACTGAAGATCATTAGCAGCAATGAGGGAGGCCACTGTCAGCTTCTTTGGACAAGTTTCTCTGGATACTCATACAAAGGATGGAAAATTATCGGCGCCACTGGGCCTCTGCCCAGGTCATCCTACAGCTGAACACACGAAACGCTACGCCATGAGAATGAACACGCTGGAAGAAGCCAGGGGTGGTTTGAGCCCTCGTGTCCATTAATCACCCTGAATGTGGTCTCATGCTGGGATTCACAGCCAATGCAGCTAGCAAGGTTGACTCCTCTGAGAAGGGGAGGTGTCAGAATAATATTAGAAGCATCAAATGTCCTCCCTTTCCCTGGTATGGAAAGCTCATCTAGAAGGTGTCAGGATAAAACATGAGAGCTGCAGTTGTGCTTAGAGACAAGAAGGAGTGATTCACTGTTTCATGGCACAAGTGGAGGAGGAGGCTGCAATAAAAACTTTTACAAGGTGAGATCTAAACCCTGAATGCAGCACAAGATTACAAAGCCTTTTTTGTCCTTTCTCCATTTTTTTTTCTCTGAGAGAGCTGAGCGTGTTGTAATTAAACTGTAAATTTCTGGAAATGAAAGCACAAATGATTATGTTCCCGACACACCTGCTTTATGAAGGCTACCCACACGCTCACATGCATTTCTGTCAAGCTGTACTCTTATGAAGTGTCAAGCTGTACTCTTAAGAAGAAATCCAAAAGACTAAAAAAGAAATATGTTGCAAACTACTACACATGAATGCTCATGTTTTAATTGTTAATAAAAGTAAACATGAAAGAATCTATCAATTAACATGCAGTTAAATTGCTATACTAGTATCTGCTGCATATCTCCTCGGGTAAGAAAAAATAAATAGACCCTTCATAAATACAATTTTCTTCTAAAATAATCTGTTTAGATTTTATAAATATAGAAGTATAGCTGTACTGATATGTAAATTCCTTAGAAATATTTATTAATTATTATTACTAGTAGTATTAATTATTTTTGGAAGATATTAATAATTGTAAGAACTCTCACAGTATTATACAAAATTCAATAGGTCAAGCTCGAAATATACCTGCCGGACAAGATATGATGAGCCTATTAATAAAACATTAATATTTTATGTACACAGTGAAGCTTCTGTTCATTCAGGTATTCCATCATATAATGACATCTCAAAATCAGAGAGAATCACCACAGAATGACAAATTATATAAAAATTATATAATTAAAGTACTAACTCTTTTTAGAGAAAAGTAGGAGAACCATATATGGAAAGTTTTTTTTTTTTTTTGCTTTTGCTATGAACATGCTTGTGTCTCTAGCTACAGATTCAGGACTTCTTCTTACTTTTGCTGTTGAAGCAATTCCAAATTTCAAACAAGTCTCTGTCTTGTCCAAATCTAATAGAAGTTGAATGGGAAACCAGACTTAACTCCCTCACACCCAGTTAAAAAAAATCAAAGCTAAAATGTGGTGAGATTCCATCTTGAACACACCAACTATAAGCAGGAATGTTTTATTGACAATAAAATATCACTTTTAAGGCAACACAGGACTGTTGAGAGGCAGGATTGAATCATATTTTTCCATACTTCACTGGGCTGCAGAAGAGCATCAAGTGTTCTACAGAGCTCATCATTACTCAAAAATAAAGCATATCTCATGTTCAGCCTCTGCTGTATGCATGCCATGTCCTCCCTCCCCAGACATGTACTACATCTAGTACATTATCTACTCTACGTTTGATTTAATGCTGCATTATTCTGAGAAATAAAATATTCAATTTTATGTGAGTCTCCTATGTTCCTTCTCCCCACTCAGATACTCTTCCAGGATGTTAGCTACAGACCATTACGTCAATGTTCTCAAGTAATCTTGTACAGATGCTGAACACTTACTCGTTGAAATTGGTAAGGTTCACTTGGTCTTGGTCCTATGGTCTTTTCCCAAGTTTCTGGCCACTGCCAGAGACAGGACGCTTTAGCAGGATGAATTTCTGTTCGGAGGCAGCATGGACGTTCCCATCAATAGTTCAGACTTTGCAGAAAGTTTACTATTTTCATGAAAATTACTCTCAACATTTCCTTGTAATCTTCTGTGATGTCATATTTCTCTAATCTTTCATGCTCTATCTGTAGACCATTTGGAGTCTCAACCTAACACAGCCTTTGTATCTTGATGTTTCTTTGGTATGTGTATAAACTGAATCACATACACACCTTTTGCTGACTATTTTAGTGCATCTCTATTTTCTCTCTGGGTTGGAAACCTTTGGCCCTAAGGATTTTAAACAAAAAAAAAAGCGAAAATAAAAAAGAAAGAAATAATAGTATTATGGATTGTATTGACATCCTGACAAAAGAGAACAAGCCATTCTAAAATGACTTAATTATTTTAAAATAAGAACAAGACAGAGAGGCACTGAAACACAGGATCATTTCCAAATTACAGAGTCTCTCTTGGATCAGACTCATCTTTCCTAACTTTTTGGGCTTTATCCCCAAAAACCTTTAAAGATTGCAGAACTGTCCTCAAACATAGGTCTGAGATTGAAATGACAAAGTTTCAGAAGAGGGTCTTGGCCTCAAGAAGTTTGCAGCTGGAGTTTGGCAGCCATCAGACCATAACATATGCTACATCTGTTGAGGAAATTTTTCAAATGAATACATGTAAAAATGGTAGTGTGGAAAAAAAACAAAACTAACGCAATACTGATCATCTGGCCCCTATATGATGACAGTATTATGTATTTTAAGTTTATGAGCCATACAAATGCTATTACTTATTTTAAAACATGTTAAAAAATAAAAGTAATTATGCTATGATGGTGACAGTTTATTGTTTGCAGGTGCACTGGCTGGAGGGTCTGGTTCTTTGGATTAACAAGTGACAACACTGGCAGATAGAGAGTGCTGTCTATCATCCTGTCCAAGTTAAAGA
>JAUBOD010000147.1:726227-745523 GCA_032353885.1 Nothura maculosa
GGCCTAAACACACATTCAAATGAGAAACACGAGCTGTAAGCTGCCCCGGGTCTGGTCTCTTCATCAGCAAACATTAGTACTTGCATGGAACCAGAGGGGAGTATGAAGAAGTTCATTTGCAAGGAAGGTTTTCTCCTTAAAATATCATCAACTATTCCCAGTCTCTTTGATGAACACAAGTACAAGTAAAGTCTGTAAAAAGGTTTCACTTAGAATACACAATAAGAGAATACATTTTCAGAACAACCAGAAAGGTTATTGGTAGAACTGGATGACAAATCACTATCTTGCTTCTATTAAGTTTTCTGTTATTCCCACTTTAACTGAGATGAACCCAAGCGAAATAAAATATTAGGGACCTAAGAGAAACTTATCCCAGAACCACCTATTGCTCAGTGCACAGAGAGCACTTACTCATGTTTTAAATCCTAACTCCATGCAAACATATCAGTGACTTGAAACTTAGCCTTCCAGACGCATTCTCTACACATCTTATGGGCTATTCTCAGGTTGTCTTCATATATCTTTTTTTGTCGGAGCAGTTATACCCTTGTATACACATTTTCCTATTTCCGGACCAAGGAGCTTAATGCTATACAGACCACAGATGAGATGTTTCAGGTCACATGTGGGAAACCCAGGGTCAAGTCACCACTTGCAGTAAAATCCTGCAGAACACATCAGTAAATGGCCATTTTAGAATTCCCAGTGATATGGACAAATATATGGTTATAATATGTAATTTTAAAGAAACGGTTCCAAAATGTTTGGTGGTTGTAGAGATAGTGTTGGCTTAAATCTGGGGTTTTAACCTCCAACATAAGAAGTTTATGGCTTTGTAGTTTATGAGACTGCACTGTACTTTTCAGCCCAAAATTCTATCTGGAAATCAAAGTTGAAAACAGCTTTTCCAACATTTTTACAGAAATTGGCATCTTCCTGCAAACATTTTGTTTGACAAATCTACTTTTTTTTCCCCCTCTGTGATAAAACATTTCATCAGAAACTCCCAAAGCAATCTAGTCATTGGAAATTGTAACACAAACCAATGCCTTCTCACCCTAGGGGCTAAGGGTAATGCTTCTCCAGCGCTCTCATGCTCTTTAAGGCAGTGTTAGAGGAAAAAGTCCAAGATGCAACTTGATTCTGTGAGCGTGGTAATAGCAGCAGATCAATCTGCCGGCTCTAAATTTAAATCACTATTTCAGTAAATTAAAGAAATTCTAAATAAACATGAGAAGTTAGAGATGAACCACATCGGGAACAAGCGTGTGTGCCATTTTTACTCTAACAGGAATGCACCCATCGGAGCATTAGTTTAAACGTGTACAGAAACCAGAAACAGATTTGCCATCAAACTCCCTCTCAAGGCCCACCAAAATATCGCTCTGCTTTCACTGACACGAAATGCCCCAAAACGGAAGGAGGAGTGATTTGAGGTGGGGGAAGGGAAAGGGTAGTCATTAAAATCTTTGTGCAAACTCATGTTTTTTCATTGATCATTGTAAATTTTATCCTTTTCTCTCATAAATTTCTATTGACTGTACTTGTAAACTGCTCATTCCCACTACAGCCATGCTTTAATACGGAATGGAAGACACCTGAATTACATAAATCTCTGATACAAAGTAACATTTTCTGTGCAAAGTAAAAGCTGTCATGAAAAAGGTAATGAAGAAGAATAGCTTGTACTGAGGGTTCTAATGCTATCCAGCTGCTGCTATATGGGACTTGCTGATAAGACTTTGTTTTAACTTTACAATAGAGAAAGTTTGGGAAAGGTTAAAAATCAAAATACAGGAAGTAAAACTCTTTAGACTTCATCTGTTACATTTCCTCTTACGGAGCATTTATTTTCATACATAATTTAGTTTTCCAAAAAGAAAGTATATTTGTGCCTCTTAATAAAATGAGAAGCAACATTTTAAGTTATGCTTTTTAGATATACACTTTTAGGAAGCATTTGTAATTTTGTGGAGAGATTTAAAGAGAAGGATTCTAAAACACTGAGGCAAGATAAAATGCATGGTACAAACTACAGTTACAAATAGAGGATCCCAAATATAATAATAATATTATCTGTGATACTGTTACTATCTTATAGCTTATATTGAGTTTTAAAAAGGGCTTATTTAATTCTAAATCAAAATGCAAGGAATGTGCAAGTAAAGTGCAATTGCTGTGTTTATCATTTCTTACTGTTTATGCAACAGTCAACAGATATATGAATAATATTGGTGTCAATTATATATGCAAAATTATTTTTCCTTAATTAACTCTCAATTTTAAAAATGGATCTGAAAAGTAAGTTCAGCTGTTAAAGGAGAGACCTGACCCAGAAATCAGATTATGCAAGTGAAATGCTTTAGTTTGAGCTTATTTAAGGTGCAAATGCAGTAATCTGGTGCCCAGCCACAGAAACTAGAATGCCTTTGATTAGAATCAGGATAGAAACAAAAGTGAAACTGGCTACGCTATTTTTGTTTCTGAGAGGGGAAAATCATTAAAAAAACATACCAACCCCCATAAAAATCAGAGAGAACTTGCACTGTTAGTGCTTCTGTGCCCATAGCACGAACTTGGAAATAAATTAACCAACTCTTTTGGTGGCTTACATGATATTTCATAGATTTATCCCTTCTCCAATTTTGATATGTTTTAATTTTCTACCTGCCAGAAAGGAACCCAGAAGAAGCAGGTATTTGTCTTAAATGTCAAAAGGATCTAGGCTGACACGTAAAGCATTGAGAAGACCCCTTTCTCCTCTTGCAGTGCGTATGCAACATCTCATTACATCCATAGACTGAGCAGACCCCCAAGGAAGAGAGCAAACCACAGTCCAAAGCAGTTAGCATGCAAACTCCTTCACACATTGTGACCATTTACTGGCAAGACAAACCAACCTGTTGATACAATTCTTTAAAGCATTTTTATTAACCTTGATGACAGTCAGATGTTCTTCCAAACACTGGAGTTGACATTGGTAATCTCTGAATCAAGCGCTACTAACATCTCCCCAGAGAGGGCTGGGAAAATACTGTTGTAAAGATTTCTAATGGCAAAACTCTGCTAGCAATTATTTCAAGAGACAATGAGCATTTGGCAGAAAAAAAATGAGGCAGCTCTGTCAAGGCAGCTTAGTGTTGTAGGAGACAAAGAGTTAAAGCAAAGCAGCTAAATTGTGCAGACTGCTGAAACCTTCCTGTTGGGAGTTCCTTTCAGATTGAGTGGGAAAGGAACAGTATTAATAGCTATTGCTTTGCTACACTTTCCCACAGGTCTGGACAGGATCTCCACATCGGCTTTTGCCTTTTTGAAAGGAAGACCTGAGACTACTGCAGCCCCTGGAAACTACGGGCCTCATAAGGAGGAAACATGAGGACCTGGGAGACAACCCAAAGCTGTGCCATGCATTATGTGTGCCCACAGTCCTGCAGCCTTAGCAGGAAAAAAGGGGAGGGGAGACATAAGAGAGAAACAGAGAGAAAGAGGGAGAAGCAAGGAAGAGAGCAACAACAGTGCCAGCATCAACAGCAGGTATCTGCCACTTGGAGGGACTTGGACAACACCACTCTTTCCCCAAGGAAGCTACACAAGTGCTCTGCACCAGCAGGGAAGCTGCAGATACAGGAAAGGATTAAAAAGCCCACAAACCCTCAAAGCAAACAAAAAGCCCCTAAACAAATAAATAAATTTTCTGCAATTTATTATGAATTGCCTCATTTTACACACTTGAGTCAAGGGTGTTATTCTCCAAGTGTTCTGCTTCAGGAACCTGGAGGCAAATGACTGCCTGGAAAGACAAACTATGTCCTCTTTATTGCACTAAGTATGGATTTTGCCAAAAACTGCAGAGAGATCTGCAAGCGTACGGGGATTTAGTTAACTTGTTCATGCTGACAGTAAGTTGCCTTGTCTTCACTGTTGCTTATATTACCCTGAGCTTACATTACCACCATTCCAGTTAACCTAGTCCAAGTTGGAGCTGTCAAACTGCAGCATAGCTTTTAAGCTGCCAAAATGAACTGAATTAGCAACAAAGACTAACTGCATCCTGCTGCGTTTCAAGCAGCAGTCAAACTAACAGGTCACTCCTCTGTCTCTCCCATTACTGGCCAGTTTGCATATAAAGAATAAGCTGTGAGTTGTTTTGCAAAAGGCCAGGCCATTTTTCAGAACTGGTCATATAGGTCACCAGTTAGCATTTAATTCAGAAGAATTTCGAGAATTTCTTATGATTACACAAATTCAATTTTGTTTACATTCCTCCTCTCAAATTCAAAGATTATTAAATTATACTTTGGTAAAGTGTAGGCTTCATAAAAATATACTCTTCTTGTACATACATTTGCCTTGTCATCCAAATAAATTATCTATCTTCTGTAAAATGGACATAATTAAAGCAAACCTTTGGTGATCCAAAATACCAAGTTAATGGGACAGCAAGCAGGTGTAGAGGAATTACTTTTCCAAGGTTTTTAAAAGATTGGAGTTTTAACTACAGAAATTATTGGTTTTGAAGATGGGACACGAGCCAGTTTTTTTGTGCTCCCATGACACTTGACTAAATATTTCAAAAACTGTCTACTTCATTCCAACATTAAATAATGTTTCCATTTCTGCCCTCAAATCTTGCAAACAAACTCCTTTTCCAGCCAATTTTTCCTTTCTTGTACTGAGCAACTAGTACTGCAAACAAATGTAATACGACTAATGAGCACTGAATCTTGCTGAAAAAAATAGTGGTGTCCAAACTGATCATTTCAAACACAAGAAACATCACAATTACATTTTGCTGTGCAATATATTATACTGTGCATCAGCTTCCAGTATGTGAAATTATACTTATTAAGTGTGATTTTAAACATATCTTGAGAGTTTTGGCTAAAGATATGTTCTTTTTGTGACCATTATTAGCAGATTTCCACAGACAGCTTACTCAAGAGAGGATTATTTACTTGTAAAACTCTCTTGGGGGCTGTACGTGTGTGAATTTGTCACAATCATTAAATGCAGACATAGCTTTGGGTGTTTCTAAACGTAACACAACTCAAAATATTCTACAAAGCCATTTTATATAACGACTTCAGATTTTCTTTACATATAACTTCAAGAAATGGTTACGGACATTGTATTGCGATTACATTCACTTTTGAGATTCAAGCAGGAACAGCCTGAGGATGTTTATTTTAAACAGTAAAATGCTGAGTGAAGTAAAATGAAGTCACTGTAGTGATTAGTGGGCTTTTTTTCTCTTCAACACAAGAAAGATTTAGCTTTGCTTGGTATTGTGATGTCTATGAGTAAGCAATCATTCTACCTATTACTATTATGTTAACAACTGTAAACCACCTACAATTACTAGCATGATCCCTAACCTCTGAGAGGTGGTAATCCAGTATTGGTTGTTAGCTGTCAAATTTATTTCCCTTTGGTGAAATATACCCTGGATTTAATTACCAGTCATTCTTGATACTTTATGGAGTTGAGCTCAAGTACTGTGTCTTTGACATTTAACCCATGACCCTTAAATATTTACCAGCTTTACTGGTTGTGTACAATTATCCCTTCAAGTATATCTCAGATCCATCATCCTGCCCATGACTTACTACTCCAGTCATTCTAAATCAGATACATCTTCTCCCTCTCAATGAAAGGAGAATGTTTAATTTCCACTCTAGAAATAAAAATATACTGCTGTGCTGAATTGTGTGATCTGGTCAGCCTCTGCTAACTACACTTTTACTACATTAGAGGACAACTTTTATCCGAGGGACAGTGAACTCCGTTGTGTGCAACGCTCGCAAATGCAAGTATCAAAGAAGATTTCTGTTACCGATTACGGGCTCAGGGCTCCTCTCTGGTAACAGGAGTGGAGTGCTGGGTGAGGAACAACAATCCTCTGACATGCCTAAATGATGACACTGAGCCCACACAAGCTTTTCCATGAGGTCAAGTTCCCATGGGTGAGAAGATGACAGTACCAGGGAGTAGACATACTTCAAACAACACAAATAACTTCATGGAGTTAATGCTTCTCCAAGTTGCATTAACTCCTCCGGATGCCTCCCTCTAGCATGGGAGGAAGAGGAGCTGACAGCCCTGAAAAACTTCCTATGCATGAGGGAGAGAGCAGTGTCCATTTTCCTAGCGGTGAGGTCCAAGGACTCCAAGTTTGGGAGCAGCTCTCATTTTGAGAGAGCTACCTGGGATCTTTTGGTCCCCTGAACTTCCAGGTTCTGCACAGACCTGGATTGTTCCACAGAGCTTAATCTTGCAGGATGGCCTGGGAATGCTGTTCTCATCCCAAAGGGGTTTTAAGAGTTAGTGCAATGTGGCCTTTCCTTTAGCCAACATAGACAGCAGATTACCAGATAATCTAAAAACTTCATTGGTCCAGACAGTCTATTTTAGGACACTCCGGCTTTCCTCTCTACTTCCAGAGCTGCTCTACCTCAGTCAAAATTTAAAGAACATGACAAATAGCACAGGGAATGACTGCTCAGTTTTAAGCAGGCAGTTATAAGATGTAATACAAGGCAGTTCACACTGCTTGCATATTGACATGCACATATTCAGCTTCACAAACAGCCTGAGGCAGAAAAGAGTTACCATTACCCTTAACTTTTCTAAGCATGAGTTATCTCCTCAAGGGAAATGCTCAAGTCATCGTGTTAGGCATATGTGCAAGTCGTTGCAGCATCGGAGTCACTGACACACACATGATGACTTGTAAGCAATACAAGTTCAGCATACGTAGTACTTCCAAAATACTCCTTTTGCGTGGTTAATCAGCAAGCTGGCTTCACAAAGTACAATGTCCCCCATGATTTCTCTCAAAAGAACGAGCCACTCCCACAAAACACAGATTAAGTTGGCAAGTTAAGTATTTATTTCCATGCAGTTAACTTATTGCAAAAAGGATTTAAATACAAAAATGTGAAATATTACCACTCGTATTTTTAAAAAGCGGGGCAGCCTAGATAATACAATCAACAGCACATATTTCTTGCATGCTTTTCCTGAATCAAAAGCCCTTTAATCTAACTGTTAATCCCTTCCAAAAATAAATATATAATATTTGGTGCTAGAAGGTAAAGAAATACATCATGGTCCACAAGTGCACACACAAGGAGACAAAAATGACTGCTCAACACAACTGAGGTTCAGAAGTCAAACTCAGATTTGCCTGAGGATGATCATTCATTACTCGCTTAAGCTATCTTTTAAATCCACAGTAATGTATAAAAAAATGTAATACCAACATAACTCTTAGTATACTGATGTAGGATGACTTTGCTATCTTAAAACACACCTTCAATGGACCTTCATGGTATTTGATATAATCTTTTGACAGGTGGAAGAATTGGGACTCTGGTTAAATGTGCACTGTGTGTCTTTTCAGAGGAATTTTAAGGTGTTGTTCTGGGATTTGATCCTGTAGACATTTGGGAGGTAGGAAAGAAGCCACTGGAATATAGTTAAGAAATTGCAAGTATTTATAGGATCAAATCTTTCAACTAAAGCTGGCTTCCTGTAAATGCCAATATAAGCCTCAGTGTGAGACCAAAAGTTGTAGGATGCAGGCCCAGAGAAGCCCATGAAAATATTGGAAAAAAATATTGTATTCTATTTCCTTTAGCAATTACATTCTTTCGTCTTAATTGCAGTTGCGCTAATAAGATCAGCAGAAAAATAGAAAAAAATGAGAATTTTAGCTAGAGCAGGGCAACATGGTTCTAGTAATTCTTTCCTCCCTCTCTCTACTTTTGACCGAGTATCACTGTAAGTTGAGCTTTAATAAAACTACAAATGTACCATGAACCTCAGAACAAATTGATTTTTTAAAAATATACAACATCTCCCTAAAGCTTTGATTGTACTTCACACTAGTTTTCTCGCACAAGAATTCACCATAAGAATGACAATTCTCATAATCATGGAAAAACTTAACTCAGATTAGAAATAATGAAGTATCTTACACTTATGTGATTTAAAAAAAAATGTCCCCCTCTCTTTTAACTAGAGCTCAAAACAAGGAAAGGGGAAAAAAACAACCCTAATTCACTCTGTATGTCTTCCACTGCATGTTTATGAGAGTAAGTAAGTTGTACAACATTTAAAAAGATAGAGAGGCATCTATCCCCTTTTCTCCAACATCTAAAACTAATACTGGACACGGCTAGATATAAGTGAGTACACTACCTGTGTGAGTGGGGAGAAGAGAGGAGCAAGAAGCTAAATTAGACTGAATGTGTAACACATTTCTATATTAAAAATTAGTCTTTGATATGCCTCAGAAATAGAACAAAACGAAAATCAAGGAGAAAGTCCTGATTAAATCCTCAGTTTTGCACTAATGTAGACCTTCCTTTTTGAGAGCTACAATACTATGAGAAGCTGAATCTAAAAACAGATGATACCTCATTAAAAATAAAAATTAAAAAAAAGGAAGATGAATAGCATCCAACTCAAATAATAATCAGAGAATTACAGAATAACTTTTCTTGGCATAGACCTCAAGGTCATGTGGTTATATTTGCTCTTCAGACATTGCTCCTATACCCACTTGCTTCTGGCTTCCATGGGTTCTCTGGAAACCATCTACGCTACTTCAAGCTTCTGGTTTATATTTCACAGTTCAAAAGATAATTTACAGCATTGTAATGTTTTTCTGAATG
Source organism: Nothura maculosa (assembly GCA_032353885.1). Classification (NCBI taxonomy): domain Eukaryota; kingdom Metazoa; phylum Chordata; class Aves; order Tinamiformes; family Tinamidae; genus Nothura; species Nothura maculosa. The sequence continues at coordinate 734,909 of JAUBOD010000147.1, forward strand.
TCTAGAGATTCTTCAGACTCAAGAATACAGCTTCCACAATGCATGCTCTGTTTTTTTTCTGCAATTGAATTTTATACGTAAATTCATTTATGGAACTGTTTATATTCACAAACAAGCAAAACAAGCTCTAATTTTTTTTCTTCTTTAATGTGGTTGTATTTTTCTTTTAATTTATACTGCAGAAGCAATGTATTGCAAAGCATTTTGTAAAATGACAGCTCTCAGGACACAAGACTTTCATTTGCCAGTATTATAGTTGGTCTCAACAAGCTACAATATAGAGCTTTCTGAGATAGCTTACTTGTTTAGTCAATAGTCTCTATTCCAATGTAGTTTTGCATGGGACTTATGCAGCAATTTGGGGTGGTGGTGATGGTGGAAAGAATGATACACAGAGTATTCACAAGACCTAAGCAGTGATCCACAACTGAAAGACCACCCTACCTCAAGCCCCCATCAAAGACTGCAGAAACTGTCATAGGTTTTGATTTGGCTGAGTTCACTTTAACCTTATTAAAAGAACAGATAAAATTGACCAGTGCTGTAAATTGTTATGCAGTAAGAGAGTGCATGAATACCTGTAACTGAAATAAATCTCCAGAGTAGGTAAAAAATTCAACAAATTAAAAAAAAATCCTCTCAGGTGCATCAATTTGTTCCTAAATGCTGGTAAATAATATACCTAAATCTCCAAAGTTATATTTGTGTGTTCAAATATCATTTATAAAATTTTAAAAGATATCTTGTTTTGTTCTTAACAACTGGAAGAAATTACTGATTAATAATAAAAAGCAAAAATAGCAAGGTCTAAGTCTGGAGAGCCCATGGAACAAGAGCTCATCAATTGAAACATGTCCACCTTCAGTAACCTGTCTGAGATCTAAAGGAATTACTTCATGGTGAACAAAAGCATGACAGTCTTTCTCAGAAACCCACTTGAAATATCAGTTCATTCTAACGTTAGGTAGATTAGCAGTTGAGAGACTCTTACCCATTCTTTCTCATCTCAGAGATAAAGCAAATTCTGAACAGGTTACAGTCCTACATAGCATCTCACATAGACTTCATAGACTTCACGAAGACTTCACGAAGAGCAATTTCTCCTCAATTAGAAGCAAATCAAGATTGGGAAGCTGGTGGAAACAAGCAGCTGTATTTTGAACAACCGCTCAAGTGATAACTGATACCATCTGTCTGGTATTAGGAAAATCACTGCAGTTGAATAGCTCATCCTTTACCACTTGCAGTCAACCTGTTCTATAAGTAAAACTCTTCTAACAGACAGATTCCTCGGTTATTGCTGGTATTATGTTCATCAACTCAAAACAAACATCTGATAATCTCTGACTATGCTGATCATCTGGGCTACAAAAGCAGAACAGAGGCGACCTTTCTTTCATGCAGAACACATGCATCCTTCTTGCAGCTTCAACCATATCTTTACCTGCTAAATCATAGACTCAGAGAAGCACAGAATGGTTGAAGTTGGAAGGGACCTCTAGAGATCATCTAGACCAACTCGCCAGCTCCAGCAGGGACACCCAGAGCACTTGGCACAGGGTCACATCCAGGTGGGTTTGGGTGGATCAGGAATTATTTTCCCACCTTATTATATTGAGTTTTCTAAATAGCCATTATAACACAGACACACCAGTGTCCCTTCTGTGCTTGCACGGCATGGAAGACAAGACTACTGATCATCACATCATGCCTCTGGGACATAAAGTATCATGGATATTCAAATGGCTTTTTCTAGCATTCTCCGTTCCTAACAAAATATCATTTCTATTCCTAGTTTCCATGGGTTTGTCTTATATAGCCAGAAAACTTAGAAGTTCCAAAAATAGTTCAATTCTGTCCTGAGTTTTCTTTTCAGCCTGAGGGACTCATGAGCTTCCATTTGTTCCTGTCTCATCACATCCTTATCATTTATTTTCTTGGAAAGAACATGAAAATTTGTGTATTCTTCTTCTTCTTCTTCTTTTCTTAATGGGAATATTGTAGGACCATCAAAATACCTATGGAACAGCTTAAACAAGAGTTAAACCAATGCTGATTTTTAAGGAGAAAAGCCTCACAAAGCAACAGAAGAGAGAACATTATACAAGGAATTTATCAATGTAGGTATAGACAGTGGAGAAATCATGAATTAGGAAATGTCCAACCTAAATCTCTTTGTCTTTCTACAAGTTTCAGTCCAAGCTATGCTGCCAGAGACTCCTACAAGGAAACACAGTTATTAGAATTATTTCATATCTGCTGTGACCAGCATTGCTAGAGAAATGGGAAAAGGGACAGGGAGTCCTCAATTTCTCCAAGGAATTGTTCTGTGTGGCACTGAGTGAGGAATCCACACTTTGTATTTACGGATTATGCTCAGGAGGGAAAAAGGTAGTCCAGAGTGCAGTTTATCTTATGGTCATTGTCACTACTGATACTGTATATTAGCTAGCAAAGCTGAAAGGAAATGTGGTTTCTCCCCATTTAGCCTCCCAAGTCACTTATAGTATCTAAGCTAGAAAAGGTCAGGGGACAAGGTCTACAACTGCTTCTTCTAATGATTAGTTTTGCAGGCGTACACGGACATCTGGAACAGCTAACCACGTTTTGGAAGACATTATGAGGGAGAGTACAGGTGCAGAGATCTAGGTTGCATATTAAAAGAAACGTGTAACATCATTTAGCATCTTGCCATAGAACTGTCACTGTCACCTTGATGTTTCAGTCCTGTCCCATATTCCACAATGTAAATGTCTCCTGAGTTTTAGATACCAGAAGGCAGATCTACAGGTTCCTCTCTTAAAAAAAAAAGAAAATCAAGCACTCACAAGCAGAGAACACAGGAACGGTGTGGACATGCTTTTGCTTGATTTCTTTTAAAGAGGTTCACTGCAAAATATGCTGTCTGCAAGACATTGTCAGGGTATATAAGGGTATCTTCCAGCATATCTTTATCGGCTAAACAGACCAGGAATTATTTCCCCTTCTTACAGCAATCAGTTTTCTAAATTACCATTATCTGACAGAAATCATGGATTATACAAGGTCACTAAACAGCTCATTGTGAACTTCCTGATATTTTATAAACCAGACTGCCTTCACATAGTGTGACACCCAAATGATTGCAAAACTCCTTTCAACAAAGAACTTTTCAAGGCCTTTTGTCTTTAGTATTAGAAGTGCTTGGAAGGAACAAGTATTCTCAAAAAAAAAAAATTAGGAGGTTTAGCTTTCACAATGAGGAAGCGGAATCTTAAAGAGCTTTTGTCCTCACTGAAAAGCCTTTTAATGCAAAATAGAACCAGCTAAAATCTCATATAAATGATCTCTGGACGAAGACATAGCAGATATTATAATGTATTTCTTCTTAGCCCTTCTTCCCTCTCCGTGCTTTGTAGTCTTGCGAAATACTTCCAAATCAAGTCAGGCAAGTGAGAAGAAATGCACTTTCATGCACTTATACTGCATCATAAATGATGAATGCCTGTCAAAAGTTGCCACGTTCAGTGGGAAGGGTATTCCAGTACTGAAGTGGGTATTCCCATTTTAAATAAAAGAGGAACCCCTTGAAAGCTGGAATGTTCTGAGGATCCTCTCGTCAGTTAGCCTGATAATGGCTCAAAATTCTATTACTCAAAAAAAAACCCTAAATATTTTTACTAAATATTATTACTAAATTATTATCAAAAAATATGCCTTTATTTTTGTACTACCCCTCCATCAGTCCTGCATAAAAGATTAGCAGTGTGTTCTGCCCTCATCAGAGCAGAAAAGATCCTGACATAGTGAAATGCCTTCTTTCATGCCCCTTTGTCACTTAAAAAAAAAAAAAGGAAAAAATATGCCTCTGATTTAAGAGATACTTTTATATTGCTCAGTTTTCTATTAATTTACAATACTGTTTTGTTTATGAGAGCTGGAGCTGGGCCAAGCCCTCAGTGCATCTGATGAGCCTTACAATAACCCTGAATGCACCTGTTAATTTTGCCTCTGGGTAAACAGTTGAAAACTCCTCAGCTATTTCCTCAAGTTGGGTGGAAACAAAGAAACGTGAGATTAAAAAAAAAAAAAGTCTAGATTAGGGAATTGGAGATGCATTAATTTAAGAAAGGAACAGGGTCAAACTAGGGGCTAGGAGGCTAATAAGCACAGAGCACACAGCAAGAAAGCTCACAGCAGGGTAAGAGTTCACTTAATTTATTCAAGCGATCTATTCCAGACGCAGTAAATGATACATTATTGGATCCAGACCTGCAACTGCTTACTAAGACCAACCTCACTTAAGTGTCATTACCCTCCCCTTTAGAAATATTGCTATTACCGAAACCTGTTCACAGTGAGGGCTTTACTCAGCTGGCAATCCACTAACTTTTGTTCTTTATGATGCTCCCCCTAATTCCCCCTCTCTGCTGTGGGAATTAGGCATAACAACCACCATGCTAACCGCAGAACACCCAAGTTGATCCAACTCTATGAGATTTTTAGTACTTTATTACACCGAAAACCAATCCCATGGATAGCAGACTATAAACAACGGCAAATGCTGTATCAAGCAAGCAGTAAGTGGTTAAGGACTTAGAGATTTACTAGGGGGGTTCAATCAATCAAAGTCTCGTTCATACAAATTAGAGAAATTAGAGAAAGCAGAAACACGTATCATGGAAAAATATTAAGAAACTTCAAGCTTTTGTCTTTTCTTTGAACAAAAGAAAGAAAGAAAGAAGGGGCAGATGGTTTTACTGTATTTTTTTCCTATTTAATTTTGATTGATGCATTTATTAAGCAAGAACATAAAGGAGCACTTTTATGACGGCCAGCCCTTTCGGTGGCTGGCTGTTGATGTCATTAGGAATATCATCTTATACAGAGATCAGGTTACACAAGATTTCAGAATACATTAAAGGTGCATAGCATAGACAGAACGTGCAGAGAAATACGTGGCATGTGTAAGTCATTGCCTAGCAGGACTTTCTTTAGCCCTTGGAAACATAGGAAGGTTGCACATTAAAGACTACTTCTCACTCTCTCTTTCCGTGCTAAAGAGATGATGGATCTTCCTCTTTATCCTGGATTGCAGCCTTAGATTAAATGAGCAGCAAGCCCCTGCAGCACTTACTCTACTCTGACACTGTCCCTGAAGATTTACAGTACTCAGCGAAGAGAAGACCAAAATCCAGCACCACAACACAGAGTGGGAACATGGAATATTAGGCTATACGTTCTCATTGCAGAACAGGCCTGCCTGCACTTGCTCTTTTATGGTCAAAAACAGAAGGAAGCCTTGGTAACCTTTCAGAAAGGTCCCTCAGTTCGCCTCCTGCTTCAACTTGTGCTTTCTCTACTACTCTGGCAACGAGGTTCTTTGGCTGATAGGAAAAGGAAAGGTTAATCAGTCATAAGCAAGATAACTGCGGCAAAATTTACCAAGTTCCCCCTGTCCTCCCCAAGCCAAAACTAAGTAACACTTAGCTTGACACCAAACACGGAGCAGCGGGAACACTGATGAAATCCTGAAGGCTTTGTTTGTTAAAAAGTTAATTGCCTGAAACTCATATATTCAGCCATTTGCTTCTCATGTTTGCTAATTTCCCAGAGTTAATAGCTTTTGCAAGCTGCTTTGCATTTCTCACTAGGAGCAATCAGTTCTTTATCTCTGGAAATTAGCACCTCTGGAAAGAAAACAATAGTAAGCGGCTCCTCAGCAGCAGCCCTGATCAGGGAAGTGTTATATGTGTCTTCCCGAGTCCGGGGCCATTCCAATCTGATTGCAATGCTAATGGCAATATGGTATCAGCAACCGTTCTACCTTATCAGCAGCAGATGACCATGGGCAGCATAGGTCTTCTTTTTCATCTCAGGATGCAAAGCAACAACAACAACAAAACAGTCATAACTTTTCTCTATTTTTTTTCTACTGTGAAACTGTAAAATTACCTTGAAACACTTTTTTAACAAGTTCCCCCTCTCCAAAAACCAAGCCTGGGCCACAGTCTGAACTGCTAAGATGGTCCTGATCTTGAGTTCTACCTTGGGACAGTGTGGAAAAGGATAACATAAATGCCATGGCGAGTTTCATATCTGACTCTGAATGTAAAAAGCAGAACAAATAGCTCTAGGACTTTGTCTTGAACACCTCTAGGTGATACCATTAATAACTGGTGCACTGGTGGCAATATACATTCCAAGCACTTCTTTTCACATTGATTATATTCCAAGCATTGCTGCTACAACTTTTTAAAAATAGAAGCCTGATACTCTGCAAAAGTCATAAAAACATTCAAAATTATAGTTTCTTTTTATTTGATTGTTGCTTTTGATCTTTTAGCATTCAGATTTTCAGTCCTTTCTTGGAAACCTCAAGGGCTTCAAAGTAAAAACGTTGAGATCTTGAGGTAATCATCCAGCTCCTGGAGCTGGGGCTTTAAGAAAACACTAGACATTGCAGGACTCGCATTAAAATCCTGAGAGCTGGAAACACTGTGTGAGGCTTTAGTTTCTCTTTATATTAAAGTACCGAGGAAAAACAGCACATAAAAAAGGTGGTTAGATCCACCAGTCAGAGATTTATAAATGTAAAAGGGGCTTAAAATACTCAAAATATATTAGATGTAGTAAATATTCTTTATCAATCATCTGATATATCTGCAGAGAACCAAAAAACCTATCCTATATATAGATCCAAACTAAAGCCATTCATTTAGAAATCCCCTGAGTTTGTATGACTCACATAAGGTGAATTTTTAATTTTAAATTACTTTTCCCTTCTGATATCAGTGCCAACTCTCCTCGACCCCTTAACGCGATTAGCGGCAGACAATGCCACCACTGTTTCCAGAGCAAGGACATAAGCTAGGAACAAGTAATATAACAAAGCTGTTCGTAGCTCTACAGTTAGAGGTTATGTCAGCATTTTCATGATAGAAACCCTGTTTCGGAGGTCAGTAACTCTGCTGGAAAAGCTCCCTCTGTTTAGAAACTTGGCACAGAGGGTTCCAGCCATAAGACACATTCTTTCAGGATAACTTAACCAGGCACATATATGTCAGTATATATATTATGGGTGGCTAAAACACAACCATAATTAAGGGTGCAGGATGGTTTCAGCTTAAAGTGGAACTCTGTTTCCTCTCCAAAGTCCAGACACACAGTGAGATCTGAAAATGGTCAGGTCACATGAAGGATTGGGACAGTTCACAGTAACATGTACTTATTTGAACAAGGGGGTCCTACTGTATAATTTACACTTTTGCCTCTCATAATTTTTTTTTCTAAAAGCAAGAGTTTTTTGTTTTGTTTTGTTTTACTTTACAAACAGAGATACCAAGATGAGCCAGCACTGCATGAAACTCACGTTGCTGAAATCTTGGGCTTGTATGAATGGCATGGAGGAAGAGACAAGGTGCACCCGCATCAGCTTTGCAGGGGATGTGAAACTGGAGGAAGCAACATGCTCTGCCATTCAGAGGGAATGTCAAGGCTGGATGAATGAGCAGACAGAACCCTTATGAAATTTAGTGAGGGTAAATGCAAACAGGAGAGACTAAACAACTGTTCAGGTACAGGCAGGGTGGCAGCTCTGCTGAAATGGGCCTTGGGCTCTGGTAGACAGTGAGGTTCAAAAGAAACTAGCATTGTGCCCTAGCAATGCTTTGGGCTGTATTAACAGTTTTGTAGCCAGCAGATCAAGAAAGTGATTATTTCCCTTATTCAGCACTCACTATACTGCATCTAGAAGGCTGCTTCCAGTTTTGAGTCCAATAGCACAAGCTGGTCAATGACAGTGTGGCTGGGCTGGAGACCTTGTCCCATGACAAAAGGCTGGGAGAACAGGGCTTGCTCAGTCTGGAGAAGAGACTGCTTTGGAAGGACCTAGCAGCAACCTGTCCAGGCCTACAGGGATGTTCTCGAGAAGAGCCAGGCTCCTGACTGTGGCACAATGTCTGAACAAGAGAAATAATTATTAACTGAAACAGCAGATGTTCTAACTGGCTATCAAAAGAGAATAAGTTCACAATGAGAAGAGTCAAACAGCAGAATAATTTACCTGCAGAAGTTTTGCAGTTTCCATCGTTGAATGTATTCAAGAACTGACCGGACAAAGCCCTGAGCAACTAGGGCTGAGTGTTGACATGCAGACAGTTTCACAAGGAACCTTTGGGTCTGCATGAGGCAAAGGACATGTTTGCCAATAGAGCATTTGGCTGCTAGGAATACTTAATGTAGCCCTTCTTCATATTAGGGTGAACTCTCTGTCCTAATACCACTTCTATTTATTTGTACTACGTATTTGTGAGACCTCCTGGTCTAGATAATCTAAGCCTCTTGGAATAGTGGTGGTCATATAAATATAAAAGAGAAATATTAGAAAGAAGAAAAGGATATAGAGAAAAATTAATTTCCTGTAAATGACAATATTGGAAGAAGGATGGAGGAAAATAAGCTTCACTTGTTGGGCACAGTATGGGCACAGTTCTGCTCATTGTGAAGACTTCTTTTGGCGAGATAGTGCAAGAGTTTTAAGCTGAAATTTGATAGAGATTTGAGTAATTAACATTTTTGTATTTGAGTAATTAACAGTGGCTCCTCACAAGCTGAAGGGGCACGATGGGAGAAGCATACTTTGCCTAAAAATTTAGTAAGTGGGTGCTGAATGCTGGTGTCAGAAGCAGTTGCAGGCAGGAGTTGGCCAGTTGATAGCGAATGAGAAATGGCAGATATAGAGTGAATAGAGAACATGACAGGTCTGTAAAGTGAAGACAAGTAGCATTGGTTTCATGTGATGATAGAATAAAAGGAGCCAGCAAAGACACATGCGACATGTTGAAAGGCATAAGTGAGGAAAATGATCTTCCTAGAAACATTTGGACTGGATAAAAGCAGTTTTGCATACTGCATTCACCAAGCCCAGAGAAAAAGATGCCGCACCACTTAGGACATGAGATGATGACAGCTTGTACAGGCTAAGTAGCTGAAGAGAAAAGAGCATCTCTTAAAGACACTATGTAGAGATACTCAGCAAAACATAAACTTAATCTGGTCCTTCTCACCTTACCCATCTTTAGGCGAGAAAGCTGTTTCTTATAACAGAAAGCTCATTCAAAAGACTGAATTTTTTTTCTTCTCCTGCCTGGGAGTGGTTTGTAGTCTGGTTTTAGTCATACCAAACTCCACAATATAATTCCTTCAGATTCACCCATGACAGATTCAAATAGTTAAGCATCACAAGATCTTGAAATCCACATTTATCTTCCTGCCAGATTCTGAAATTCTTCCTTCATGTGTAGACACTAATTTAATATTGATGAGTTGCCAGGCAGTTCTGCCCACTGCCATTTATGCTTGGCTGCATATGCTTATTTTTATTTTAGTATATCTGACCACTGAATATCATCATATACATTTTCTCTATATCCACCCCCATCGTCTGTGCATTAAGAACAAATTGCATTACATCTGCAGAGACACACTCATATCCTGCAAATCCTGGATATACGCCTGAGGGTGGACAGTTGGACTAACTACTCTGGCTGATTCTGATCTGAATGGTCATCACTCCTCCCTTTCCTTTCCTCCTCAGGCCAGAAGCTTCCCTCAGGTCCACCAATTTAATTGTTTGCTAAACAGGATTTTGTTGCATTTTGAGAATACAAAAAAGACAAAACTCAAACAACTCCCACTCTCCACCCCCCAAAATGAGGCCCCAGGTACTTCAGTAAAATAGAACTCTTTTGAGTAGGAGAGTTAAGGTCTCTATGCTCCTGCACAGTGTAGGGCAAATGCTTCAAGTCAGAGCAAAATACTAGGTTCTGACAATGTCCATTTCACCTACCAAAGATCAAGAAAATAAAGACAAAGAACAAAATGCAGGTAAGTTCAATTTGCATGGGCATTCCATACAATTAGAAACTTAGAAAGTTAAATCAATAACTTCTTTATCCCAAATTGAGTTGGTAGATGATAATTCATATTGTACTCCATCAATATTATAACATTATAACATATTTCAGAAGAAGTATTATTTATCACACTGCAAAATTACAAGGGCTTTTTTTTTTCCTGAAAAGAAGCTACATGGCACACACAGACATCAAAAATATGACCTTTCTTTCATTGAAGTCTAGGCCTGGCACTGTCTTTAATGGTAAAAGGTCAAAATGCTGATGTAGGTGCACATAACTATTTTTCCTTTTTTTACCATCCACATGTAAAAGAACATTATTCATCCTTTTCAAGGAACTTTGAGAAATCACATCCCAATCCTGACCACTCTGTGATGACAACCAATTAAAACTGAACCCTACGGATTGTTATTTTGAAAAATTGCGTACTATTCACTCAAGCAAGCCCTGAATTGTTAAACATAAATTACATTCAGTAACGTATACATAAGCTCATATTCATAATGGCTATTCAGAGGCCTTTACAAATTACAGGGGCAAACTATAGATTTTTCTCGCTGCATATACCGAATATGAACATTACTGGATTTTGATGGACCACTGGACCACAACTATGTTGAAAGGTTTCTCTCTGCTAACATTGTAGCATGGATGTGCTTGGAAGCCTCAGATAGATTCATTCAGGTTCCGGGAACAGTGAGATGCCAGAGGCTGCC
>JAUBOD010000147.1:749845-761491 GCA_032353885.1 Nothura maculosa
ACTTTCTTGCCAGTCAAATCCCTACCGAGGGCGGCTGTGCAGGCACATGAATTCATGATGATTTGGTCATGTGCTCAAGAACTAGCTAAATAAACAAACAAACAAAATCAGCTACATATTGTAAACAGCTCTTGCATGCTGCAACTTGTTATATGTTGAGAATTTCACTGGCTATCCCGCAGTTTAGACCCACATTGGGAAAAGCAGCATGCAGCAGAAATTGCAAGGGCCTTTAGAAAGTACTGGACATTTTTTTTGTCCATTTTCCAATGAGTAACAACTAAATAATTTTACTTTATTAGTAATGAATGTAATGAACAATAATGAACAACCTAGTCTTTTTTTTTGTTTGACTGATACTGCCCTCTTAAATCCTTCTTGGGGATATGCAACCCTGCAAGTCACTTTTATACAGCAAATTAGAAAGCCAGATTTTAGTGAGGACTTGGGAGTTCTTGTAAGGATGCATCCCATTATCTCCACAGTAAAAGTAACTCCCAAATCCAACCTACACAAGAAAGACAGACAGGAATAGGGGCTAGGAATGTACCAGCTAAACCCCCAATACAAGAAGCCTTTTTTGCTGTCGATATGTGTATTATACCGAGTGAGGCAAGTAGTAGGCTCATTTGGCCATAACTTCCCGATGCGTAAGTCATTGATCAAATGGTGATTTGGACTTGGTGAAGGACACCAACTCTTTTCTTTTGCCTTCCTTTCCCTGGAAAGACAGGATTTCTCCATAGAGGATAGCAATATTGTGACATTTGGAAGCATTAAACAATGATCTCAGGCATGATGCACTAGTATATACCTCACAGAATAACCGAAGAAGAAAAAGGTAATGATTACAAGATGAAAGAGCAGGATTTCTACAGCATATTTCTGTGTTGATCAAATGGATAAAAATGGTGTCCTATCTAACAAAAGTACAGCCATTTCTTAAACAAGCTCTAGGTCATACAACAGTACTTCCATGACTATAAGGTGTGATGATAGAAGAAAGGTGTTATAGAAGAAAGAAATTCTTTACTTAAGTGGCCCTTTCTTTATGTAGTTACCACGAGCAAAAAGTAATGCTAAGAAGTATCAAAAGCAATTTAGTACAGATCTTAGACCTGCATTATGCATTTTAAGGCTTAGTCCACTTTATCAGTGAAGATATATTTATAAGAACATATGCTGAATGTAATCAAAATAGGAATAAGAACTAAAAAGGACCTAGTAATATTCTTTATGAATATTTTTACAGAAGCAGTGTCATACATGTAACGACATTAATTTAGGAATTATTTGTTCCAAAAAAACCCCAAAACTCTAAATCCAAGACTGTTTTTCTACAGTTAATTAACAAAGGCCTTTAACTGCTCCAGGTGCTCATGAGAGTCTTACTGAAAGTAACTCATTTTATGATTAACAGAGTTCAACCACTACCTCTGCCTGCATAATGTTAGTCTCAAACTAACAGAAGTGAATCTGTTATGAGTTCATGTCTAATATGAATGTTTCAGACAGAAAACTGCTTAGATATAGTCTAATTTAAACCAATGCAACCTACTGAAAATGCCCATATCAATCTTTACAATTCATCAAGATGTAAGAGAATAGATCGAAACAGATTTACAAAATAATGCAGGCGCATGTTATAGGCAACAAGACAGAATACTCCAAGATGAACAAAGTTAATTAAAATAAATATCTTTCATTGAATAAGACAAATCACAGCATAGTATTAACTTGACAACGTGAACAGTGTAAATCCAAAGAATTACTACCTCACATAGTAGAAAGAAAAATGAGGAAACTCTGATTTTAGACACTAAACTTAACAACTCCTAATTCTTATCTCTAGGTCTTGATAACCTTTGTTACCTTTAAAGCTTTCAACTATGTGTACCTAGGACCTGGAGAATGAATTAGGGTAGCCCATTAGTCTCTCTTTTTGGTCCCTGAAAGTTAAATCATACTTCTGTTTATTCTAACTTTCATGTGAAAAGCCTCTGTTAGAAAAGTGCAGCCCAATGTTTTACTCCTAACAGGGAAAATAAAAAGAATGACAGGTAAAATTAAATGTTTCAGATATTTACTTTGGAAAGATACATCTGAACTATTTCGTGGGGGAGGATAAATGAGGCGAGATCATTTTAACATACTACCTCAATAATATATGCAGAGTGCCTCAGGAAATGTAAGAACTGTTGGCCCTATAAATGAAAAATTAAGAGGAAGACAGCTATTTATTTCATTAGTCACCTATATTTCTACTTGCAATTGTTGAATAACCTGAAGGCTCCAGCTGGCTAAAGATTCCTTGTGATCTCAGAAATCCAGAATACTTAACCCAACTTTTAAGATACATTCACTTATTTTTTCCCTCAAGTCACAGATGGAAATGTTTTCTGGAATTTCAGAATATGTTAAAATGTGTCGGAATTGCTGCTATATTGATTTGCAAAAATACAAAAATACACAGGAGGTTTACAAGTTAGAAAACTGTATTCCCACCATCCCTTCAGGCATCCAGCCATTTCCACTTTGTACTGTCATATGAAATTCAGGGAAATGATCCCTCTTGTTCTCTAGTTCTACAAGTTCCCACTTCCATTTTTTAATACACTTATCAGTGTACACATACAGTACAGTACAGCGTACTGTAACATATACAGTATCTTAACTACATGGACCCACTACTGATATCTGTCACTTGGGCTCCATCACAGCAAGAACTCTGGTTCCATCCTCCACTTGCTTCAGTGACTGCTCTGATGGGCAAACACTTTCATCCCTTTATTTTGACACTTTCTTTATGAAATTACTAGTCAAAATACATTTCATCCTTTCTAAATCTCAAAGAAGCAGGGTGCGATCACAGTTTTTGTAGTCAGGTATTTCAAATAACCATGACAGGCATTTTGTTCTTAGGGAGATATATTTGGGTTTGAAACTGTAAATGAAATATTACCAAATATAACCCAAATATATTTCCAGTTTTTGATCATAAGAATATGCTGTTTAATAAAGACACCATCTGAATTAAATAATACTTGGATAAGTCCAACACTCTGATGAGTCCTCAAAGGAAAAAAGAAGTAGCTGTAGTAGCTTTTAAAAATTATAATTATGATAAAAAACTATTTTGAATAGTTTAATATTTTAAGAAAAGTATGCTCCCCTTCAAAATCAAAAAGCAATTTAAAATTAAAACATGTCACTAGACTGGGTGCGCTTTTTGCTTTCCTATGTTTTTAAATGTATGTTTATTTCAAATTACTATTTGCAAACAATTCGGACATCAGTAAGCGGTGACAATTTTTAAACCATATTCACAGTCTTTTTCATATTTAGAAAAAAAAATTAACAGGGATCATGTAATACTTGAAAGTAAAGGAGATTTTTTAGATTCTTTCTTACTGCCACATTCTGCAGCAAAGAGAGCATTGTGAAACTGCACCTGGGGTCAAAAGACACTGTTTGTGGCTATATGAAGTGAAACTTGGCACTGGATGTCTTGTACTAAAGCAAGGTAACATGGCTTCAGAGCAAAAAATAAAACAAATCCACTGTTCTATTACAAATCATAACGTTCATATTGTGGGATGCAATTAAAGTAAACCATGCAGATCTGCAGGATCTGGCCGTGCAAATCTCCACTGGTACTCAAGGCAATTTCACTCATTGTACCCCTGTAAGTATAAGGTCATTTCCTGAGCAGGGAAAAACTCCATGAATGGAAATTAAAGGAGTATCTGTGTTCTACTTCATATATATAAGTAGTGCTATTTAAATGCCGACAGCATTTAACTCTTCAGCTTCTTATGTTTATGATATAAAGCACGTTCTAGGTTCAAATCGGCTAAAAGCACAAGGTCAGTATGTGGGAGAAAAAAAAAAAAAAACAATTAGTCACCGCAACGCACTACACAATAATAATTATACAAAATGAACCCAAATGAGTGAAAGCCAAGAAACAAAACAAAAAAAATTATTACAGAAGTCCTTCACCTTTTCTTCGTTGTTTTTAAATTGTGAAAAACTTATCAATTAGTATCCCTGTACCCTCTAATCTGACAAAGTGGAAATTTGATCTCTACCTTGGCTTCCATTGCAATGTCTGGAAAACAGACTCCTCTCAAAAGCCAAGTAGTGAATCTCCCATTGCCTTTTCCAGCACAATGCTTTTGACTAGACAAAGAGCACAGCGATATCCTATTTAGATGATCTTTCTTTCACCCACCCCTTCTCCCCTCTCTTTTTTTAATGTCAGTGTTCGTATACAATTTTTTTTGGCTTCTAACTCCAATGTCATGTAAGTCTTTGATACTAGATAAGGTTTTCAGCTTCTGTTTCAAATACGACTCACATTGTGCGTCACGGAGGAACTGGAAATTTAAGATATGAAATGATTTTTCTTTTAGAAACTTGAGATCAGCTGTTACACCTTTTTTCACAACCTTAAGACTACGCAGTGTATGTAACAATTTTTTGAGTGATTACTATCTGAATAATGCCTAAATTTGGGGTTGTGACTTTATGTTTTAAAAATCAAATCAAATTGTACCAACACTTAATTATCACTTTTATTAATACACAGCAAACTTGTAGCTGCAGTTTTGTGTGGCTCCTTACCCTGTTTTTCCATTTCATTTTTGCACTTTTGCACTTCTTGCGTGCTTCTTTTTGCACTCTCTCATACTTTCACACTATTCAGCTTTGGGAAAACTGACAGTGAAAGAATGAAAGTGTTGTGAACCGTACCTAAAAACACCTGGTAGAGGTTTATTTTATAGCATCAAATAAAATGCTGAGAAATACCTGTGAAACTGTATTTTTTTAAAACCAGAAAACCAGAAGCTTGAAATATAGCTAAGCAAAAAAAAAAAAAAAAAGGTGTAAATTTACAAGAAACTAGGCAAGGGTGATAAAAAGCAATTTTGCAAAAGTTAAAAAAAGAAAAAGAGAAGATTAAATGACATTAAAAAATATCTAAGTCTTCATTCGATTATCTTTAATCTAATTATAAAAAGGAGCTGCGCAGTTCCCTGCAAAACAAGGAGACCTTAGATGGTTTAAGTAGAAAAAACAGAGGTTAGAGAAGCAAAAATAGTGCTAAATTAAAGCACTTGGAGGCCAAGGGCTTTGAACCTGGGTTTAAGCAGCCATTCCAAGCTTGTGAGGCAGGGGCTGCCCGAGCGAGGGCTCCCACTAACAGAGGCCTCATTGTTCCCGGCAGCAGCTCGAAAAATGCTGCTTTATATCTGCTCACACCGCGGCCCGCGCGCCCAGCCCGCGAGGAGCAGGCGGCCCAGGGCGTGCGAGCCATTGAAAAGCCATTTTTCCGCCACAAACTCCCCAGTGCTGGCTCGCGAGCTGCGGTAACGGGATGTTATGATGGCGCATAATTTATAACTGGAAATTTCTGATTTATGTGGGATTCAGGGCGTTTTTCTGCCCTCCCTCCCAAGCTTCCCTCTACCGTGGGCACAGCAAGGTGAAACCTTTCAAAGAGCAGAGCCAACATATCCACTGAGTTTAGTAGATAAACATTGCGCAGTTGAAAGTTTGGTTATTCCACACCTGTTTAAAATGTTTATTCAGTAATTAAAGATTAATGCTTATTCCAGACCAGATAAATATATACTGTACACAGGCACGCACCCTGAAAGGAACAAAGATTTTACTGTATTGGGCTGCTTCAGAGAACTGACCCTCACAATTGCACAAAGCCTAACCCAAGTCACATTCAGGCCGTGGTATAAATTACTTGACACATGTTTTTAAAAGATGTTCACAGTAGGTTGGTACGAAGAATTACCAAAGACAGTTTAGGCACAGGTCACTATTTATTCATAGGGCCCATAATTATGGCTCTTTGCAGAGACAGCTACGGATCTCTGTAGTACTGCAATAAGCTCAACAACAGACATATATAATGAGGTTTGCGTGATTTCGACTTGTTGAACCTGTAATAAGATGTATTAGGCTGAAGTGCCCCAGCATGTTTTATATGCATACACAAAAATGTGTCTGTATGCTTACACACATACACAAATTAAAAGTATGTTTACCCACATACATGCACAAGTATATGAAGAACTCTTTCACAGCACTAGTTTTCCATATGCAGGCATGTAAGGAATTAAAATGACAGATCCTTTGCAGAGGTAAGAAAACAGCACTTGGTAGGATGCTTAGTCAAAGGAGTATTGGTTTTGTTCATTGGGAATATGTTTTATTTTCCTTAAAAGTATGTAATTTAAAAACTTCCTGTTTGACATAACTTAATGAATCTGAGATAACCACTGAATCCTCTGCAATTATGCTGATTCTCTAAATTCATTTATTTGAAGTAATCAAATCCGATTCAATTAATTTTGCTTATTATGACGTTCATAATTATATAATCAGAAGTATCTGAATAGTATGTGTTTTTTTTACTGTACTATTTTGGATGTTGTTGTGCTCAATTAAATCTACAAGCAAACTAGTGTGCTTGCCATGCTAGAACTAAACTGCTAAGGAGACAGTCTTGAATAGACTAGGAGATTTTCTTCTTCATAACTCCAAATCAGAACAGCATCTACGGAACTCCTTAAGTTCAATCCAATAGTTCTTATGCCAGACTTAAAGCATATGCTTTAGCGAAATTAATAATCAATCCAATTAACTCACGCTCTGTGTGGGACACTCCCTTGTATCACTCCCATTATCTTCCAGAGAAATGGGTTCAGTCAATACTAAGTTTCTTCGTGATACTACTAACTGCACGAGTCAACCTCGCTCCCATTTATTAGGCACTGAAAGCTCCGTAGACTTGACTTGACTCCCATAAGGGACAGGGAGCACTTCCAGGAAAGTGCTCACAGCCCACTCACCAGCTGGCAAAGCAGACAAGGGTCAGGACAATGCAGAGGTACTACAAGTATAGTAGTTAGGATCATAAAAACGAAGAAAAAAAATCCTTAAATCAAAGCCACAAAATTAAAAATTAAAATGCAAAATCCAAACAGATTACTTGATAGACCAAGACCAATGATTTTAAATGAGAAGGTTCATTCTAACAGTCCAGTCCAGAAGGTGGAAAAGGAAGCCAACAGAGCAAATCACAATAGTTTTTACCCATTCTTTGTTTTTCCAATACCTTCCGAGACACACAGAACAGACAGTAACTAAGCCAAAGAAAAGGTATTGTAGATCCTATGTCTCAAAATAAAGCATCAGTGCACAGAATCACAGAATAATTTAGGTAGAAAAGGACCTTCCAGGGTCATCTGGTGCAAAATACTGCTTTTCAACTTCAAAGTTAACCCAATAGCTTAAAACATTAGGTCTAGAATAACCCAATTCAAACATCATTTTGGTGATGCGTCAATGTATCTTTGCAGAAAATGGAACTGCAGAAGAAAAGCACGTTATACATACAACTAAGAACAGAACAGCACAGAAATGTACACAATTTTATCACAAATTAAACTTGTTAGCCAAGTTTGGATACCAAATCAGAGTTTCCTTATTGAAGAGCATTTCAAATATTTCTCTTGCTTCGGAGACATTTTATTTTTATCTACATTGCAGATTAAACATTTAAATGTTTTGTTAAGCTCATAAAGACATGCATGTGAAATCTACACATGCAGATATCCTACGGTAGGTATGTGACTGGCAACCAGTGAGATGTAGAACACATAGTTCAAAACAGAAACAGGTATTATTTAACTGAATGTCATAAAATACCTCTACTTATCAAAACTACTGGTGTTTATTATTACAGGGTACAGCATAAAGGACACCGAATCAACCTCATGCTAAATAACATGAAATGCGTTTGATACTGCTTTCCATATCGCTGAGGACAGAAAGCCTAGCTCTGTTAAGCTAACAAATTTGACAGGACATATTAAACCAAATACTCTAGATTAAATGCTATGCTCCTCTTCTCTACCTTGGGCAAATGCCCCCCATGTTGCCCCATCTGAAATCACCTACACTGGATTAAGTAAAGCCCTACAGTTTAAACAGAGAGATCACTCTTTTCACAGGAGAGGTAGTTCACAGGCGTTTAATTATGACAGCCATCCAAATGCAGAGAGGTAAAAGGCAGCCTTAAGGCCTGGGGACACCCCCCAAAACCCCAAACACATGAACAGGTCAAGTCAATAACAGCTGGGAGCTGTTTGTGACTTCTCTGTTACACTCCGTTAGACTTTCTGGCATTTTTATTGCCTATTGTCCCCGTGCTAATATGTAAACACAAAGATATATTGAAGCAAGAAGGAGGAAAAAAATGAGGGCCACATAGAAAGTGGCAGACTTGCAGTAACTGATAAACACCATTCATTTTCTAATAAACTAAAGAGTTTTTAGAAGTTTAGAGCCTAGTAAATGACCTATTATCATCACATTCTGCTGGAAAGCCTAATATTCACACAAGCATGAATTTGAAAATCAGTATTTTAACTTTTCCCATCCTATCCTCATCATTTAAGAAAATAAATATGCCTTCTCTTCTCTTCTCATCTCACTTTCAGATTTTGCTCCCCTGTAGTGGAGAGTAATCCTCCCCACTTTTTCTTTTTTTTTTTTCCAAATGAGATTTTCAGGAAATCACTCAAGTCCAGTGCTGAGGTCTTAAGAAACACAAAGAAAGCACACACACCTACCTCATGAGGAAAATGACAAAAACTGAAAGTGCAAAGGATTGGTTAAAAACGTCTCTCTCATGTAGAACCAGATACTACCATAGTGCTCATCAAAATCTATGAAATATGAATGATAGGTAGATTTAGGACAAAATTACATAATTTGGTCATACTGTTTTACAAATGTAAACTAGTTAGAATACTGACCGTGGTTGTACTGGTTTACTTGCTCAACAAATGAAATTTTGGAAAATTCTTTTCTAACATAAGGAAGTTTGAAATGCTTGAAAATGGGTTTTTTGCCAAAGGAAAAGATAAAAGAAAAGCTTTAGAAAACCCAGACCAAATGGTGAAGATATTTTTTTCTCACTGATTTTCAAGGGAGCCAGCGTTTCACTCATATAAATCTATGTATTAACGAGAACAATGAGAAAATAAAGCCACCTTCATTATTCTGCTCACATGTCATATGCAAACTCAGATTCCATCAGATGTATCTTTAACAGGAAGAAGGCATTTTTCTCTAATTTAAATAATTGAAGTCCAGAGGAGAAAATCAAGAGTGAGGCATTTGTCAACAGGGCTGCTGGGTTGCCTAGAGCCTTATCTCGAAACAACACTAAGCTTTTAACACCCTTAAAAATTAGATAAAATTCCAGCCCAGCAGAAAAGATCCTCCACGAGATATTCAAATTAATTCTTCCTTCTTTCCCTCTCCATGCACTTGCAAATCAAAATAAACACAATACCTTTCACAGTTTTCCATGGGAAAAAGATAAAGGCCACAACCAAACAGTCAACAGCCCAATGGGCTTGAGGCTCAACTCTGAATGCCAAAGGTTCAATCCTTATGGAATTTGATTTAGACTAGGGTCTTGAACCATTTCTTTCCAGGACCTACACTAAATAGGACAAAACATCAGATCACTGATGAAGCCTGAAGCTGATGAGCACCAGCCTCTTTCATATATTGACTCATAACTCTCATTCTTGACAAAAAAGGCTATGCACAATTCAAGAGCAATCCTTTTCTTTTTTAGGAAGCAACATATTCAAGCAACTTGCCCTTATCTCACTTGGCAGAAAGCATCAGTACTGTCAAAAAGGATAAAGGACTGTGAGCAAGCCTTTTTAGCTCTAAAGCCTTTCACTGGTTTTACCTGTTTCCTAGTAGGCTTTGGGAAAATGGATGAAATGTTTAGACAGAGCTATTGGCACTATTAAATGTTTAGCCCAAGCAGTCCAAGAGGAGTCTTCTGTCCTGTGAAGCCACTGTGGTGAGGCCTGCTGAATTAACCCCACTGAAAGTAAAGTGACTGCCAATTTGGGAACCTGTTCAGCAGTCTGAGCACCTCAAAGTTCAAATAAGAGGAATGCAATAGCATGGGTCACTAAAGGAACAGGCTTGGAAAGGACCTGCAAGGTTTATTAAACAGTACTCATCACTCTTATTTTAGCACAATGGTGGTAAAAGGATGTTTTATAGCCCAGTGATGCAGTCTACAAGGGGCCTCAAATGTGCGAGAAAACTCCTGTCTCTGGGGAAGAAATCACCCTTTAGCTGTAAGAGAAACCACTTCTTCTTATTGAATAAAATGTTGGGAACTCTCTTCCCATGCAGAAATCAGACAAGACTCCAGTTCAAGTGAAGATACCAAGGAGGTACTAACATTTATGTCACTGCTCTACCATATTTTTTTTAAAGTGATCTTTAACATTACACACACGAAACTTGCAACAGAGCCATATTTGTGTTTGCAAATTAGAGAGCAGTCTCCCAAGCGGCACGCGCATGGAAACGTGCCACCGAGATCACAAAGTCACAAGAGAGGCTTGGACAAAATCTGCCCTGCTTGCCTAAGTAGCTGTTGAGAAAGTGCTGAGAATTCTTTTAAAACATATTTCTGAAACTATTCACAATTCACCTAAAGGAGACTTACTTCAGGCTGTTTATCACACAATGCAGGATCTTTTTCAGTGACTAGTTGCTAGGAAACAGTTCCCTCTTTATCAACTATTCCTATGTAAGTTAAAATAAATGCATTCTCCTATAAAATCGTACCAACATTTTATTGGCTCCTAGAAAGTAAAGTGATAACCATCTTTTATTGAAAACCTGAAGAATACATTAATGGAAATTTCATTATATCTCCAGGGTTGGGTGTTTCTTTTTTACACTGCTGCCCTGTCAGGTCCTGTTACTTTCACAGAGGTCTGACAATCATGGGGTCATATTTGTTAGCTGCTTGTGACAACATTCAAAAAGAGCACTATATATCACCAAAACAGCTCACAAACCGGCTAGTCACATTATTTATTATGAGCCACACATGTGACAAATTATTTAACTCAGTGACTCCTAATAAGTCAAAGAGCAAGCAATTAGCTAACGCAGTATGAGGGCTGTTTGTGGCAATTTATAGATGCTCTCAAGCTGTCACAGCACTTCAAAGTACCATTAGGGGGGGAACCTCTTAATGACTCACTTGAGATGACAAGCATTACACAGCACACATGGCAGCGCTGGATTTGGCAGCCTATTCTGTTACAGGAGGCTTCCTCCCCTTCCCCCTGCAGCTGTTTACGTGTTTGCAGTTTGCATCTCTTGCAAGCTGGAAATGTGCAGATCAAGGCACTGTGTTGCGTTGCAGCGGGGCAAGTGCAGTTCAAGCCTGCATGGATTCAGCACGGTAATTTTAGGGTTGGTTTCCTATAGGGACCCCAGCTTCCATGAGATTCGCATCCATTCCAGATCTGGGAAAATTCAGGGCCAGATCAGTGCTCTGGGGCTCAGAACAGCTTCTAATGCTCTGTTTTATCAAAAGGCACTCTAGAAGTTGGAAGCTATTTTACATTTCCCTCTTTACATGCTATTGAAAAGTGAATCCCTCCTCCTGCTGAGTCTTCTCTTACATGGCTGGTGGCACTGAGTTAAACAACCTCCTAGCTGCACCAAAACTAGGCACCTCAGCAAATTGTGGACTAGTGTTCAAGCAAAGCTGGTGTGCAA
>JAUBOD010000147.1:790648-824412 GCA_032353885.1 Nothura maculosa
CCTTCCTAAGCGATTGCACTGCAGCTGTAACACCTCACCTGCAGGAAAGTAAGGCACAAGTAAGTTAATGCCCAATATAATTCACCACAGTTTGAATAAAACTATGAAGTGTGCATTGACAAAAGAAAATCTACTTTGATATTTAAAAAATTCCCCTTGCAGATCAAGAAATATTAACATACTACTTGGGCTAGAAACGTCATTTTCTAAAGAGTACAAAGCTTGCCATTAAAAGCATACTCAGAGAGTGAACATATTTTTCGTAATGGTGCCTTTTCTTTTTATAGGAGAACAATAGGAATGTAACACAGGTACAACTAAAATATAATTTAATATTTGCAGCATTCCCATGGACACAGCAATATATACAATAACTTACAGCAGGAGTCCCTAATTGGAGGTCATGGTTCTTTGAGGTTTCAAATGATTGAGTTTGCCTTGCTTTTCCCAGGCTATTAAACAGGAAAGAATTTATAATAAAAAAAATACTAATTTGTCCTTGCAGGCAGTCAATGTTTCATATTAATATTTAGGGATCAGGATCTCCTTGAATCTTGCTCCTTCAAATTCTATATCTGAGATTTTTTAATCCTACTGCACAACAGAAAAGACAGAAAAAGTAGATAGCTGGACCACTTAGGAAATTAAAATTTTCATTTAATTAAAAAGAAAGCAATTACCATCATATCTTGACACAAGGAGCTGCTCTGGGAAGATTAGCAGTGGAAATCTGTAAAAGTCTTTGAGAAACCCACTGTATTTTACACTGCTGCCAGGTAAACTAGAGGCACAGGACAGTTACAGGGAAACTCTTCATTTTCCTCTCCCACTGTGGCATACAAACCTATTTCAGATACAACAAGGAGCTGAACTGGGACAGGGAGAAAGAAAATCTTTCTAATGATAAATGCTAAATGTTGCTAATGCTAAATCAGCTCATTTTGCTCATGTACCTTGCAAATATAACATTCTTTATGTTCCTGAGGAAAGCAACAGTTCTTTTTTGCTGCAAAAAATGACACGGATTTTGAAAGACAGAGAGGAGTCAAGCACATGATAGCAATAAACTTTCTTCACATACTTAACCTGGTAACCAAGTTAACTGTCCCCAGGGAAAGTTCAATGTCAACCAGAGAAGGCCAACTGGAAAGTTCAGCTGCTCTATCTTTGGACCATTAATGTTGGTTGTTAGGTCAAGACTTCATCCAAAAACACCTACAACTAAAATTCAAGTATTTCTGCTAAAATTTAAAGTGGCATATTAAGTGCACCCTGTGGGTTTGGAGAATGTTTCCCACTCTAAAGAAAAATCACATTTTTTTCCAACCCAGACAAGGAATGAACAGTCACTCTGCTGATAACTGATCTTCCTCTTAATAGCATGCAGAATATTAACAGACAGAGTACAATAAAACTATGCTCTGACATTTTAACATATCCTCTGAAATACTTCTGCTTTCAGTGAAATGACCTAAAAGTTTTGGAGAGCTAAAATCCTTGGGTCTGGGAATGCACTGCTCACAATGTTTTACTGGCTTATTTTCAAATGAAAACCATTACTGTACTGTGAGGATGTTACCATACAGACATAACAACACCATTAAGTATTTTGACTTCCAGTGCAAATTGAATCATTATGAGTTTTTTTAAAATGTCCTCATTAAATTTTTATGATCTGTTTTAAGGGATTTTTCTCTCCTATTAAAATCAAAATCCACTGTGTTACACAGCTTTCTCAGAATGTGATGCATTAGTTCAAAATTCACATAAATTTGCAAATCACAGATGAATTAATGAAGAGAAACTATCTGGATTATTGCACATGGGGCTGTTAACAGTACCTGTTATTAATGTTGACTGACACTTCCTCAGAAAGATGCTGTTTCTAGTTCCTTACAATGCTGCCAAATATCATCTGACTAAATTAAAATTTTATGAGTTCAAGAATATACATCTACCTGTCTTTGTTGTTTTTGCTGTTGTTGTTGTCCATTACACACTCAGGACAGGACAAAGGAGAAAGAAAAAAAGGAAAAATCTCAAGTGAATCAGATGATCAAAGAACATATTCTGTTTGTACTTAAACTCTCCAAAACCTGGATATTTTTTGTTTCCACAAACTCTAGACAGTATTTGAAATTTTGCATTAAGAGGGCTACAGATCTTTTATGGTAATATTTCCATGGAAACTGTCCAATTTATAAACATTGCATGGAATAAAAAAAGAAAAAAAAAGGCCAGTTTGGATGCACTCCAGAGAGACTGGAGAGAGCTTGACTGCTCGATTCCCTGGAGCACTAGTTTCCATCCAATGATGGGCTTGAGGGTTCCTTCCAGTAGCTGTGCCCTGTCCTTGGTGCAGCCATCTCATCTCCTTTGTGAGACTCATTTCCCACCTACAGTCTCATCAGCAGTTGCCCCAAGTTAAAACAAATGCAAGACTGTCTGGAAGGTAGAAAGGACCCTTTTTTGATTTTTTTTTCACACCAGTGTTGTATTACCAGTTGATAATAAATTATTATATTGCATTATATGGTCTCATGATGTTAACATGTTTTCTTCCAAGTCCTATCACAAGTGTAAACAGAGCTCTTAAAGATGGACCCGTATCACAGTTTTACTTGATCTTCCATGGACAGACAAACACAGTTGAAAATTCAAAACACAGGACCACAGCACACATTTAAAGTTACTTCTGAAGTGTCTTAATTTTGTAGTCTGAAAGAAGAGTGTGCAGTAAAAACAGTATTTTTCAAGCTTTGGTTCTCCTATTTAAAGAGATGCTGCATTCAAGTTAACTATGATATAACGGGTAAGTCTCAAAAAAATATGACAATGATATATAATTTATCAATCCGGAAACCTTATAGTTGAAAGAAGCCTTAGTCTAACCTTTCCATCACTCCAAATGAATTGCAAGACCACTGCTGTAACAAGACCACTTAGAAAATCACAGGGGTGGCCTTGACAATAATACACATATCATTGTTGAGGCACAGGAAACTAAACCAGATGGTTCTGCTGAGGAAAGCACTTTTTTGGCTTTATAAAACCTAAAAACACTAACAGGTCAAACACAAAAGTGGTGAAAAAGAAAGCTAAAGGAAAATTGGCATAAATAAGAACAATCTTTTCGCAATTATATTCCCCTCGCATAAACAATAGCTGAAAGAAAATAAAAAGGGGGAAATGGTGCTGCAGTTACAAAACAGATCAGTATAGCTTTCTGAAAGGAAAAATGTAACAGCAATACTTACAGTAGGCATTGATGCTAGAAATCAATACCATATGAGGCACATTACACAGAACACCTACATATTCTAATTAAAACCCTTTTCTTATTAGTGTGCTTTAAAATATAGACATCATTTATGTTTACAATAACCATGAACTATATTCTTCCTCGTTTAATCTTTTATTAACCATTATACCAAACCTAAAAATAAAACATCACATACATACAAATTTTGAAATACATTGAAAGGAAATTTCCACAAAGTTATTCATAGAAAAAACAAAATATGCATATATATATGCATGCACACACATATATACAAGCTGCATGTGTATGTGTGCATGTGGATAAAACGTATTTTTATTTTCTCATGCATAGTTATTTAGAATGGCATTGTTCAGAGACATCAACATTTTAGCAGGTTTATAATTAAAAGCCATGAAATGCCTTTTTTTTAAAATGCAAACACCATCTACATAAATGAAATTAAGACGATAGTGTCTTACTCTTCTGGGAATTGCAATCATTCCCAATAGCCAGGAAGTCCAATCATCTTAAACAAATCAAGAGAATCTATTCTCTTTTGTCGTGAAGCCTTAGTTACCAAAAATCTGTTTGTATTTGGTACTAAAAACTAGAACTTTCTTAATTACAGTTGTTCTAAAACACATCTCCTGTTCCCAAAGGAGGACTTTGCTCATCTTAGCAAAATCTGAAAGATGTTTGAGAATCATAGACTACACTCACATTTTGCTGGTGTCAAATTATGCTCTAAATGAAAACAAGTGGGACCACAGGAGCCTTACGGAGCCCAGCAGAGCCTACTTGGGCAAGAATTAGCAGAAAATAAATCAAAACAGTGTCTGATGGGATGCTATTTTGATTCTGTATGACTAGCATGACATTACAGCAAAGTGTGTTTCATGGAGAGTAACATCCCTTATTACCACACATGCAGATTTGTCCTGGAACAATTCTGTGTGATTGAAACACTTCAGTTGAGGGGCCAAAGAGTGTAACAATAATTTATTAGAATGATGGCATCCATCATAATTGATTCTGGCAGTCCTCCTTGCTATAAATTTTCCTTATAGATTCAAGTAGAAGGCAATCTTTACCTCTTGTGGAAACTGGTGTGATGGTATTCTCGTTGTGCAATATTGTAATTATCAGTGTTCATGGATCTCTACCGGGTGGAACTCACAAAAAACCTCAACAGCCTTAAATTGAGACCCTTTATCATTGTACTGTATCCTGAGATCATTATTTGCACAAATGATTTAATATGGTATCAGAGTCAAATATGAATCATGTTATCCTAGACACACAGTATCTCCACATCTCTGAAATATTTGTATGATAAAAACAAAGAATATTCTGTCATAAGGAACATGCTTCCTTTAGGAAGATATTTCAAAGTAAAAAAGGAAAATTCAGCATGAGGCATAGTTCTACATTTTATAAAAAGAACAACAGGTTCTAAAACAATTAGTAAAAATCAAGGCAGAATAGTCATTGTCTCTGCTACATATGCTTCTAGAAAAGATACTGCTTCAGCAAGCTACTGACAAGACTTTTATGAATGTTTAGTATCCCCTCCTGACAGAAGAGCATCATCCATCAAATCTTTCAACTAATGGTTCACAAAAGTCCTACTCTCACAGTTACTTCAAATAGGCAGTGAGTGATAAGATGATCAGTGCAGTAGGTCATCATGCCAATCAGAGCAGATTGGAGATGATCTGAAGATTGATTAGGGTTAATAGAGTCATCAGTTACATGAACTCAAGGATGGAAAGAAAAGTTCTTGCTTTGAAATATACAAAATGTAGTGAAGCAACAGAAAGACTCAAAAAGTGTTACCCTCACACTCAAAATGAAAGACAAAAGCAGTTTGAAAATTATTTCTTAGCTTTCATTACAAGTGGTTAATTTTGAATACAAAAACACACCAGTAAGAGGGAACCCCCTTTTTAACTCCTGTCCATAACAACAAGGGTAAAATATTAACTTTTAAAAGCCTGCCTTTCATGCTGATTTCATGCTAAATTCTGATAGTTACACAGGCATAATTGACTTTCCTTTTATAATAACAATCCTCAACAAAGGAAATCTCCTGCAACTGTTCTTCTGGGCTTATGTAAGTGTCTGACCAAAAATACTTCTGATCATCTCAGACAAAGGTAGAATGCTTCTCAAAAGATGATATATCTTTAATACGTCAAGAAAGAGACAGAACACAGATATAATTATCTAAGCAAACAGTCTAGCTGGCTTAATCTTTTCTTTCACCAGGCAGCACTACTGGAAGCTTTACTTTGTGTAAACTTTTATATTTAAAGGTACATAACTTAAATTATATTTAAATGTACATAAACATACAAAAAGCGATTTCCTACAACAGAAACGATAGAAATAGAATGGAGTTGTCTTCAAGGGTCTATTTCTACCTATTAGGATGGTGCACAGACGAATCATCAATGAAAGAACAGGCATTGCCAATAGGATGTAAGAACACAAAATCCATGCTAAAGGAGACATCACATTGCAGAAGATTAGATTTCACTATCTAGAAGTTCAGCATGTTCAAAACAGGTTGAGATAATAAAAATGTCTATGTATACTTTCATGTACACTTTAATCACAACTAAAAGTATCGATCTCTACTAGCACCATTAAAATATATAAGTAAGATGAAAAGGCTCTGTTTAAATCTCTTCTTAATGCTCTATTAAGGTTTTGTTTTCTTTTTGCATTATTTAAATACAAATTAATGGAAATAGATTGCTGTATACTCAGGTTATTGAGGTGGTCCTGATTGCCCTACCAATATAAGCATGTGATCAATTTTCAACATTTTGGGTAGACTTGTAATTAATTGAATTTGAGCCAAATATGAACCATTTTTGCATTCTCTATAAGTATTGCTTAAAACACTGCCAGATTTTTACTGAAGGCAAAAAAAAAATTTTTTTGATCTCTACAAATACTTACATTTAACTTTGAACAATTAAATTTAACAAGTTAATTGTTAAATAAAAGTTAAATTTAACAATTTAACTTTTTTTTACTTTTAAAACTTTTATAAAGTATTTTTAATGTTCTTTTGCACAGCATTCATCAATACTGTGCTTATGGTGACCATAATAATTAACAAGAATACATTATGCCAATATATGGATAATTCATTGGGATGAGACAAAGCTGAGAAAGTGTTTTCCATATTTCTGCTCTCTGTACAGCTTTGAGTTGTGGGCAGTGCAACTTCAGAAGACAATCTGAACATCAGCATGTGATGTAGAAAGGACTGAAGGAGAGAGGAAAAAGAGTCCTGGCTGCAGAAATTTAGAAAAGACAAACTAGTTCTTTCCCCAGGGTTGATTTTCAGCAAGACAGTGTCATATTTATGGGCTATCCCATTACAACTTTTCAAATCAACATTTCTGTGGCTTCCTCAGCAATGACACTTTATGTTTTTTTGTTGCAGAGGTATCTTCACAACTGCTGCGTTAACTACATCTAGCTGCTAGGAAATTTAAAATATTGATGAATTCATGGGTATTTTTAAGTGGTCCAAGTTGAATGTTTGTTTGAATCTGTATTTATTTGAAATAATACTCTCCTGGGTGAGTGTCTGAAGAAATTTGCATGATGCCATGTATTTTATGAATGACATAGAAATGAACCAGACTGTTAAAGGATTTCTATTGTACTAATATTTGAAAATACCTAGCAGATGGCTTACTGTAACCTTCTGCAATAAATATATGGTATAAATTACCCTCACAAAACAAAACAGCACACAGAAGATTCATATATCAATAGTGTTGATACACTGTTTTTTCTTTCCCAACTTAGCAGTGCTGATCATCATCTGTAATACCACCCCATGAGACTTGTGCTGGATCACATTTAAGCAAAAATGGGAGAAGAGGGAGTATGATGCAGCAGTGTTTTCTTCAAAAATCTTAGCAGTTCCTAAAGCAATTTTAGGATAAAACTAATAAGTCTCATAATTTTCATTGCCTACCTAATTCTATTTTGCTCTTCTCAAACAGTGAAAAGAAACCAAGGAGTAAAACCTTTCTTTCAAGTTATAGTTTCTGTCTTATTCAGAGATAAAAAAAAAGCTACCATATCTCAGTTTTGGTTATTGTAGGTGGCAATTTAAATCATATATCACAAACCTGATCAAACACATATTCCAACAGTTCTCCCCTAATATGAACCTATATTCAAGCATTAAACTTGAATCATCTCCTATTATGGGTAAATTCACCCCATAGTGATGTTGAGGACACTATCAATCTGGCCTTCAGTGGGCACCCACATGTTCTGACTAGGCATATACCTACAGGATTTAGGGGTATGGAAGTGTTGGTCCAAAACCACAACGGACCTGTGTGGTCAGAAGAGGAGAGTTCTGACTTCTCCTTTTATCTTCTAACCACTAGGCTTTCCTCAATCCAATACATACAGGATAAAACCTCTTTCACTGAAGGCAATGGGAGTTTGGCCATCAGCTTTCATGAGATCAGGAATTCACCCTGTAATTTTTTATAGACAACAAAAAGGAATGTATTTATGGTTTTATTATTATCCCTAATAAGGAAATAAGGAGAAAGAAGAGACACTATGTGGTATAGTCTATATGTACATGTGTTACTTGTATTAATATCAGTGGGATTTAAAAGTACATATGGAGAGAATAAGATATATCCCTATGTGTTCAGCCAATATGCTTAAGGAAGCTCCCAAAATGCTTGTAAATACAACCATGCTTTCTAACATACTGTGTATTTATTTGAACAAAGTTAAATCTCTAAACCCTACTTTCCAGTTCATTAAAGCCTTAAATTGTTTATTTCCAGTTTAAGGTTACTCTCTTTTTTACCCATTAGAAGGCCGTTTATAACCATATTTCCAGTACATTTGGGGAATTGGAGAATTGATAATAATTCTCCCATTAATTGAAGGGGTACCTCTCTGGGAAGAGAAATACTAAGTTGAACTATATCTTAGTGAGGAATTCTTTCCAGAGAATTTTGGGACAGGCCCAAAACATGTAACTGAAAGATCTGGAATGCTACTTACACAACCAACGTGTGTTCTTATTGTGGACCTTGGATGACTACATTCCTGCTGGAGGCCAGAGACTTTGAAAGCCAGTCATTTTTTTTTTTTTTTTTCTGAATAGACTATGTTCTCATTTCCTTTTTGGTGTTCCTAAAGTTTGCATGAACACAGGATCAAATCACTATGCACCAGAGTGTTATTCTGGATTTCCGTTATGCATAAATACATCAGAATTCACCCCACGCTTTTCCTTTGCAATTTGGTGCAACTTGTCTTTAAATTAAATAACTGAAGTATTTATAGACTATCCCATGCATTTTAGTAAATTATGATGTTTTTTTTGCAATTGATCATTTAATCTAGCTTTTGTGTTGCTGCCTTTCAAATGAGCTTTGGTATCTGACTTTGTGAATACTTTTGATTATAATTCCATCAATTAAAAATAGAAGAAGATCGGGATGGTTTACTGGGTTCACTGGATGAACTTCAACTAATGCTGCAGCCCCAAAGCTAAAGTAACATTCATGGAGATACAGTCATGTTAGACTTTGCTGACATCCATGGTTCTCTTGGTAACCATATTACAACTTATATACAAATGCAATGCAGAACCAAGAGCCAATTTTACGGTCAGCAGGCAAAATCACTTTCTCAATTACCTGATATAACATTTTTTCATTCCAAGGCAATATTTCTGTGTACTATTTTTTAGTATCATCCAAAACAAAAAATTCTGTCTTGGTACGACCTAGTTTTCTTACTTTTATCTTAAATAAGTACCTCAAATTGTGACAAATTCATTAATCAGATTTTTTTCCTACTGAAATACTTCTTACTTTGTAATAGGGAAAAACAAAACAAACAGTCATCATCTTTTTAAATGACATCAATGAATAACGAAGTCAAATCCGGTTTCCCAGCGAGGAATTATTAAAAGACAGAAATAGTCCAATCACCACAGGAAATCTTTAAGCACCAAAATGGGGACAGAAGTCTCCTGGGGAAAGGACAATGTTTCCTACATGGTCATTCATGTCTCCCTGTAATACAATACCGGGTTATTGTTTGTTTGTTTGCTGAAGTAGATGCATAGAATAAAATTAGAAACAAACCCCGACTAACAAAACATTTCAAACATTAGATGCAGACACGTACATTGCAACTCTTGCCATCACAGCTATGTTGTGATACTTCTTTCTTATGTGTAACCAGCCAGACCTTTGATCACTAAAGTAAGAAGCACCACCCTGTAGCCAGTTTTGAAATCAGTTCATATTGCATCTTGCTGCAATCTTAATATTGGCCATAAAAATCATCAAAACAAAAGGCAAAATAATCTTTAAAACAGATCCATTTCATAGTCTGTCCCCTACCACCCCAAAGGAATTTGGTAAAGGAATGTAAACCCCAAGATTTATTTTTCTGTTCAGGTCATGCCTGGGGTAGGCAGCTACATTACTAAAGTCCCAAGATTGAAATTTAGAGCAAAACAGAGTTAACAGGCATCTATAGACAAAAGAAAAAGACTGTGAGCGCCCTTTGTGAATCACACACTCTCAGTGAAGTTAGAGCAATAACTGCTATCCGTAGCACAAAGATGTTGCAGGTTACGTGGCCCATTGCCTACCTCAACGTAGTCCTTGGCATGGCCCCAGTCTCTCTTAGCATCCAGATTGCCCAGGCTGAAGCATTCCAGCTGTCCAAGGTGAATCTTGGCTACCGACCGGCTAATTTTTCGAGTAACAAAATTAGCTCCTGGAACAGAAATAAAAAAGAGAATGTTAGCATAGTCGCAGGGGCAGAAAACTGACTACGAGGAACAGCTTCTAGCTCAGCATATGGTATTTTCTCTCCTTCTTCTTTCATTCCATCTCCTTCATTTATCATTTGAGTAGGCTAAGGAGCTTCAAATGCAAGTGTCATATTAGCTTCACTTTCACAGCAAACATCTTTCTTTGTGGGACTTCTTAAGCATTCCTAATTCGCTGCCTCAGTATTCAGTCCAGGCATAAAGCCAAAGAAAATCATTTGGAATGTCAGTTCTTAAACACAAAATGCAAAAGTTTGCATAAAGAAGACAGACATCTTAGACCACCCTCAAGTCATTGTTGCCATTTATTTTTTTTAAAGAATGCATATATCTAAATAAATTAATTTATTAATAAAAAACACTAAGATAATCCAAGTACTAGTGTTTTCAAAAGGGTTCCAATGCTTAAGTGTGTTCTGTTTTTCTAGATATTTGGGATTATTTTTCTTCCAGATTCAACGCAATCATGAAATCATGATTTCAACTTTATCATATGGAGGATGTACATTATTTTGTATTTTATTCACAGTATTTCATTGCAAAATTCATGTACTCATTCCTGTTCCCTGTAGAGTTGCTTTAAATAATACTTGGTTTTAGTTATTTTCGTATCTTGATATTTAGAATATGGCAGTTGCGTTTCTAAAACCTAGTGAACACTTTTCTCAAAAGCACAGGAATTTGAATCTACATCATGAGTTCAGGCAAAACCCTCTCAATGGCATTTGCACACTAATAGGCACACTAAAATTAAAATTTCATGCCTCTTTAATAGCAAAATATATGATAGACTGGTGACAGATGATACCTGATCCAAATGGAAAGCAGTAAAATTACAGAAAATGAATGCACTTGTAAAAGGATTTCATCAAATTCAGAAAGTCATAAGCAGTATAGCTTGTACATTAAATACAAATATAACTATTTTTTTTTCCATAATGCAATTCTGCTTTTGGAATATGCACCTGAACATGTTCTGTATTCTGACCAACAAATGATAGCTCCTGTACAGTTACTAAATGTAGAGTGTATGTTTGCAGTAAAGTCAAGACCACTACAGTACTTGCTCGTAACATTTGACTCTGCCGAAAGTTAAAAAAAAGAAAAAAAGAAAAAAAGACTACTAGCACCATTTGGAATGAAGCAATGAAATAAATAATTCAGTTTATCACAGAATTAAGATAGAATTTTTCTTTTCTGTCAGCTACTAGAATGAATTGGACTTGTTGTTATTAGCCATTAAGAATATATAATCACTTCTGTACTTATTTTTTTGAAGTACAGTTGTTATAATAATATGTTATTTTCCCTGAAAAAAAGTGCTCATATAAAATGGAAACTTAATAAATATACCAATTTTCAGAAGTTTACAAACAAAAGTATATTCAGAGGTCTTTTTTCATCAGCATTGCGTAACAGTTAGATAAATGAGCCAAGTGAAGAATGAAAGCTCAAGCCATTCTTCCAGACTATGTCCTGCATATTCACCAGAAGTATGTTTATTGTAAAGAAAAAACGGTGCTGACCACAGGACCAATAATGTGACTCTGCTCATAAAATTTCTGGTAGGGAGTACAGTGGTTCCCTGTCACTGGCTGAATGTGTTTGCAGGGAGAGTGAAATTCTGGCTTAACACAAAGCAATGACAGAGTTTCTCTGGCTTCCTAGGATTGGCATTTCTCCAAACACTTTTTGCCTTTTGTATGTTATCTATGTACTTTGTGATCTTCCTACACATTATTAATAACTAATGAAAATAGATTCAACCTATTAGACAAAACTATTAAGAGTAATACCAAAGTTCCATACCCTTCTGCATTGAAATGAGATTGCATTTCCCGAATCAACACAATAGAAGCATTTTTTTCACAAATGAAGTATATTGTCTTACGTTCCAGACTGTAACAGACTGAGTAACAACTTAAACTAGTAGCTTTCAGCACTACAGTCCCATTTGCAATAAAAGTCACGAGAGTTCTAATCATCATCTGTATTAAAGCAAGCTTTACTGTCAATCTACAAGACTACTGAACATTGTCCCATTTTGGACTAACCACTTCTTGCACATAGGAAAAATGAAATATATGGAATACAGCCTTTGTGTGAATGTCTATGTAATCAACCTAACAAAAAGTGTGAAATTATGAATTCATGACTTCATAGGAAAAAGCAGATTCCCCTAGCACAGCACAGCACACACTACCAGCAGATGCTATCTTCTTTCAGAATCACTAGTAACTGGATAGATATTGTCTTCTAACATCCTCTCCAAGTAACACCTCAACAGGCAGAACTGAACAATCAAACAGCATCAGAGTGAAGAATAAAAGAAAGCTTTGTTTTCCAGGAATATTCCAGTAAAGGTTCAGTATAATATTTCCAGGTCTTTTCTTTGCATTGCCCCATCATTAAAGTTTGAGAAGAAAATGAAGCTACTGTTCCTTTAGAGAAACGTGATCAAAATTCTTTTCAGGCAACCAAGGACTGAATGCCACATTTCAAAGGCATTTAGAGTTCATAAATAATGTTTAAATACTGATTTGTTCAAACACAGTATCTTAAAATATCCTCTTACACTTCATGTTTGGTCCCATGCTATTTAAATGCACATCATAACCAGAATTTAGAGATGCACACTGGAGCCATACAAAATACCTAGAGTTATGTCAGCATTTCCACTATAAAATCCTATTCTAGGGGCTTGAAATTCAGCTCTACAATTTTGCTTTGGCCTGAAACTTGGCAGACATAATGTCTCTTTCCTCTGGAATGATCTTATCAAAAGATCTATGTGGAGCTCTACAGATACCTTTATATAAGCAAATACAAAGTACCATTTGAGATCCAGAACTGTTTCGCTTTCTTCTTCCCCAGGATATGTTGAGCGAGGATGGCTTAATGTTCCTATAGAAGCATTTTTCTCCATAGAACAGCTGACTAATAGCAGCAGTGGTACAGAGTACCTCAGGGAGCTCCTCATGCATTAACTACTTTACATCATTTTTCACTAAGTCTAGATGATGCAGCCAGTAGCTATGACTGAATAATGTCTATGTTGTTATGCTATGAACATTACTACTGTGCATGGAAATACGCTGACGATATCAACAGAAGGGAGCTTAAATTGTGGGGAGAGGGTGATCAGGACTCTGCGTTTGCCTCCTGGCCTTGTGCTGCTCCCACAATTCACGGATGCCATTCTTCCAATACCGCACTGCTCATACCTGGCAGGATTGAACTTGGGTGTGTTCAAATATCTTTTGACCAACACTATTGCTATTAAAAGCACTAAGTATTCTGAGTTATTTGGACATCTACTTAAAATGTATGAGGGTGACACAGTTCTACATAAACCATGAGCAGAGTCATTCTTGATCCCTCAGTCGGGTTAAGCATGCTGGACTTGCACAGCTCTTCTAGGGAGCTCTGCACAAAATGCATTGAAAGTATGATGGGCTAAATTATGCTCTCTTTGGGGTTGTTAGTGACAGCACCAGAAATATTCTATCACAAAAGCAGAGGCTTGGCCCAGATGTTTCAGTGGATTCTTTGGTATGTTGCCACATTTCAGCAGTTCCAAGCAGTCTTGGTTGAGGCCTGCATTGCTTTTTTTTTTTTAAAAAAAAAAAGTTTTAAAATATGCCTTAAACATAAGTTTTCAGGATATTAACAGTTCTTTCAGGGACTTGAATCTCTCAAAGCTTAGGTTATTTTCAAGACCCAAGCCATCTCTCTGAGATCATTAGCATTTTACTAGGAACCATAGAGTCTGATTTACAAACTCAGTTTATTACAAATATCATTGTAAAAAGGATTCTTCATTAAGCAAACATGATCTTTAAAACATATACCTCATAGTAGCTACAACAGAAACAATACTACAACAAAAAGAAATAGCAAAGCTACACTACAACAGCTTCTACTCTCCAGCTCAGGCCTGGTGCATGCTGTAGAGCATGGTTCCGTGTGGATCCTGGCTGCAAAAGACACTATCTCCAATAAGAGCACTTTTGAAATCTGGCTATATCTCTGATTGATTAACACATTTTTAAAAATAATACTTTGAGGAAGACCTTTTCCCTGGTGTTCACCTACTATTCTGAAGCTAGATATCATCAGAGAAAATAAAATCTGGGCCTCTGCAGAGTTAATATCAGCATCCATTCCTTTTATCAGAACTATGATTTTACCCTTTTGAGTATAATCTAACTGGTTCAACTAGATGTTTGGTCTAGGATCTGTGGTTTACAAGCAGCAGCCAAGTGGATGAAGCAACTCAAGCAGCTGCTGTTACAGTAAATGTTTCTTTATGAGAATCTTCATTTTCCAGTCTCCCAAAGCTAGCTACCAAAACTCAACAGATTGCAAAACCGGCCTTAGAAAGACTTCTATCCCTGTATAACACTTATTGCATCATGCATAAGAAAAATCCAGGGTGATGGACAGCCTAAGAGCATTTAATAGCAATATTTATCAGCTGAGGTGCAATATTCGCACAATCTATCAAGTTTCCATAACATATTTTTTTTTGCATAAATATGACAAAAAGGGCTCTGTCTTTAAAGATGCTGGCACAAGAAAAAGGGGATTTTTTCCTCGAAATTTCTAAGGTTCTGGCAAAGGTTATAGTGGAAGCCCAACATGTTCAAACATATTGTGTACTCAGTGCTTCTGCTAACTAAAAGAAACATATTTCTTTCAACATATATGTGCTGTAAATTATACATTTAATGAGATCATTAAAATGTTTTGATTGCCTGGAAGTCCACACTACTCATAATTTCCATTCTATCAGAAGTGTTTTAATTTTTGTGGGAAGTTTAGATTAAAAAAAAGTAACACAACTCTTCTAAGAAAGGAAATCCACAGTCTCCTTTAATTTTACTGATAGAAAACAATACTAATAATTCCAAAGTCAATGGCACTATGTTAATGTAAACCAGAGAAAATACCAAGTTCAAAGTCTTTAAGATAATCTTTCCTTCTTCTTTTTATTTTCAATTTTAAAAGGAATTTTAAACCGTATATTAACCACAAATTAAGTGTATTTAGTGATACTGGTAAATCAGTGAGTTGGTATAGATAAACATCCGTTGATAAATTTTAATCATTTTAATTGTGTGCATTGTTTGTCAATGCAAAATAACAAATGATTCTTTTAATCACAAGAAATACACTTTTTTTAAAATTACAAAATTTACACATGTACAAACTCTTTGGAAACAAAGAGTTTCCAAAAAGAGTTTCCAAAAATATTTTTTTTTTCTTTTCCCAGATCTTCATCATATTCTAACGTTAATTTTAAGCAGTACATACAGGTACATTTGAATGAGCTTGCCAGGGAATCCACAACCAGATTTTTGCAAAATGAAAACAAACAAACAAAAAGAAATAAAGGTGTGATGATTTATAAACAACACATTGTAAAGTCAAACTGAATGGGAAACATCTTCCTGGCCTGAGCAATATATCACTTTACTTCCTCAAACATGAGATATAATGCTTCAATCTTTACATTTTAATCCTGTGTAGGATAGCTGAAAATGATTATCATAAATAAGTAATTCTGTTTATTCTGTCTTTTAGAATTATAATTACATCTTATGACAGTGCATTTCAAAGATTTTTAATACATATTTTAAGGAACAGTGCTTTTCCATCTGTTTGACTTCTTTTGGTATATTCCTGCCTATTTTCCAGTGGGCATAATGGACCTCTCAACAGGGAAGTTAGAGCTATTAAATATTTCTCAAAGTTATTCTTCATCAAAGATACGAAATATCCCTCTTTAAAAATCAAACAGATTTTCAAAAATGCCCAAGCAGGTGGAAGCTTCACGTTCTTCATGACTGCTTTGCACACAGATAGACCCAACTTTCTGCCTCTGTGAAGAGCAATGATGGGATCACAGAATCACAGAATGGTTGAGGTTGGAAGGGACCTCTAGATATCATCTAGTCTAACCCCTCTGCTCCAGCAGGGACACCCAGAGCACTGGGCACAGGGCAGCATCCAGGTGAGTGGGGATGGTATTAATGATTGCAGAGCAGCCCCTCTCTAAAGCAATTGTGAAAAATTGACACTAGATTAGCAGGCACTCCACATGTGTAAAGTCAAAAGACAAAGCTCCTAGTTTTTATTCAGAACTAATTATATACATCCAAGCTGTCATATAAGTTTGTTAAAAGGATATGATGACATACTAGCAGTAATTGCTAGCCACAAAAATGTTATTTTAGTATATTTCCTCTAAATATTTTTTCTTTTTTTTCCCCCCAGGAACTGTATACTGGACAGGAAAAGGTGAGGCATCAAAAATTCTTATAGAGAAAAAACCCAAACCCATTAATATGGAAACAATATATAAAAGTGTTGTTCCTGTTTCCAAGTTAATGCTGTTAATGGTACTTAAATAAATAGAACAGTTTCGCTTAGAGAAAACTTAACCTTTTGCTCCAGACAATTCACTTTGCTTTCTTAATCACTATTCACCTGTAATGTATTTGAAAAAATATATTTAAATAGTAAATGTATTTAGCCCCTACAATTTGTTCAACACTCATTTATGTGTGTATTTCTTAAATTGCATAACTAATATTATAGAATTAAACATCCTATCTAAGCTGTCACATAAGTAGACTTGCTACCGCAGGTATAAGGTATGTGTAAGCGTGCTAGCTCATTAGCTCAGTCTCTTTGTATTGTTTAAAGGTAACAAGTGTGAACAGTTGAAGTTTAGTACTTGCTTACCTGAGTCAAGGCTAAAATGGCTGGAAATGTTTGCAGTCAAAAAGAGAATCCAGCACTTGTAGAAAATGGAAACATAACAATGCAGTTTAAGGAAACTCACTCATAAAACTGAATTTACCTTAACTTGCTAAAGGCTTAACAGATTTCAGATATCTGTGTCTTTAAACAAAATAACCCTTTCTTCTCTCTGTCTTTCTCTACCTCCTTTTTGCCAGTAAACACAAGCCCATCAAAAGAGATGTGTTTTGATGGTTCAAGCCGAGCCATTGAGCCTCTGGCCTAGCATTGGTTTGCGATAAAGCAAAGCTTTACCTCACCTGCTGACTGATACATACAGCTTTTGGGACCTTATGACCTTTGAAGACCTAAGTCTGGTTGGTTCCCCAGCCTCTCCAGATGGCTGGGATATTGGGTCTGGCTTATACTGGGTCACCGTATTATCAAGCGTTTGGACCAATCATGTTCCTTTGCATATTCAATGCTTAAAAAAAAGATATCTAAGTATTTATACACCAAAAGAGCCCATTGCTACTACTAACAATCTGGCACAATGAGGTCAGATAAATTTACAAAGAACCTATATTCAGAAATTCCACCAATAATAAGTCCAACCATCATCATAAGTGAATGCGAAACAGCTCAGAAATAAGCTGTACAAAACATTTAGAATGTTCTCAAATGACAAAAAAAAAACAAGAAAACCTGAATATTCATGGTCTCCAGTTGAATTTTCCATGCCTACTTCTGTTTCAAGATCAGTATTTTTAAGAACACTTCTTCCTTTGTGGACTCCTGAAATTCATTGTTATCCTGTTTTTGTGATATTTCCCATTTAAGTTAGTTTATACTTCCTCTAGGAACAGAAGCAGCAGTCTGATCACCTGCTGTTCTGAGATGCCTACAATACTTAAGCACAATGGGGTGAAACCAGGACAGAAGGTTAGCCCAATTCTGAATTTCCTGGCTTTGTATTTTTAGTGGGACCTTTCACATAACTTTAATATCCACATAGGTAGCTGTGCATGCTATCAAAAACACCCACACGTACACACATTCAATACATCCTAAGGGAAAAGCTCTAATTCTGGCATTAAAAGTTACTGACACTACATGTGTCAGCGTTGTTTTCCAATGTACAGTAACCATTTCATGAAACACCCTTAACTTACCTGCTATAATTTTCTTTCTAACAGTATAGCTCCCTGTTTAGAAGAGCGACTTGCTCTGACAGCAGACTTCTGTCTTGTAAGGAATGATGCTAGAGTACTATGCAGTTCATCCAAAGAAGAAATGATGGATTCACAGCTTAGTCTGACCAATGTTGGCACAGAAAAATGAATAATACCCTAGCTGCTTCTGAGGAACCTAAACTGCTGCTTAGAAAGTCACTCAAATCAAGGTATTTATTTAGTCACTGCTTCACTTTCCTCTGTATGCTTCATTACCATGCACTCAGCTGCAAACAAGAGTCATGGGAGCTTTATTTTGAACATCGATCAATGAGTCAGTCAATTAATGTAGACTTTAAATTTTTCATGCCTGAGTTTTTCATCACAAAAATTCTACCCTTTTATAGGAATCTCACAAAGCTAAAAAAAATAGTACTCGTGAAATGGAGAGGAGCACCCTGGAAGAGTCAAAAAGGGATGAAATCATTCTGGGTTCAGCGCATGGATTGAACATTGGCTGTGAGTGGGCTGCAGAATCAAAGTATTGTCAGAGACCTCTGGACAACTCAAGTCATTCAGGTGAGAACTACCCATCCTGGGCAAGAAATAAGGACCTGTGGGGAAAAAGTGTGGACTTTCTAAGATTGCAAAGGCATGAGTTTGAAGCTTGTGGAGGTACCTTTACTTGAATTGTTACACAATTTTGGAGCTAATAAGTTTGTAATGACCCCCTCTCCCTCCCCTCCCTAACGGTTCAGAGTGTAATAGCATTTACCTCATTTCTTAGGTTCACAGTAATGACTCAGGATGGTGAGGAAAGCTTTAAATTCTGTGGCCACCAAGCACAGCCCTTTTAAATTTCCAGTTGCAATCTAGAACCCACTCTCAAAATCAGGCAAAACTAAATTTTAAATGGTTTCCAAGCTTGCACGAGAAGTCATCTCCCAATAAGTAGTTTAGAGAGGGGCTTGAGGAGCTGGGAGGGAAATCACTGAAATTTAACCCTGAACCCCATGTGAACCCAGGGACTGAGAGTGCATATTTTCCACTGCCCTGCCATCTGCTGCTTCACTGCACGTGGTAATCTCTGGCAACCCCACTGAGAGCTGCTGGGGCTACGTCTCTGTTCAGACAGGGTGTAGAAAGAAAAGACACTGAGAATGTCATGGCTGGCTGACCAGACTACTGAGATCAGAGAGATTATGCCTCATTTGCTCACCGAGCCCTGCCAAAAGCAACACCATTTAACTGCAGGTACTCAAAACCCAACAGGCATGTTTAAAGGAATTCTAGGCTTAAAAAGAGGACCATTCATAATGTGCATTTGTTGGGGATACTGTAGCTACCACCTTTTGGCAATTATTCATGAGGGTTTTTAAGGGGAGTTTACAGCGGCCACCATTTCAGGTACAAATGATATCTGGCAGATACCTGATTTAAAGGAGAAATGGACCTGGAAGATGATTCAGGCAGAAATAAACAACAGGATTTAATAGATCGGCAAACGGAGGTAAATAGCAAAAACCCATGTTCATTTTAAAACAGCCCCAGTTTGTTTATCTCTCAGCTCTGAAATGCTGCACAGTATGGGACTGTGAGGGTCTGGTTCTTTTATGCATAACCCTCATAAGTCATCTCGTGACAAGGGACCTCCCTTGAGTCACTGCCAAATCTACATTTGTTCATCCTAACACTCCCGCTAGATCTGAATGAAGTAGGCTAAGAATCAGCTCTCTGGAACTCTGACTTTCCCCAGCCACCCCTTTTACAAATGGGCTCAGTCCTTCCAGTGACAATGTACTAAACATTTACCAAGGGAAGTTTACTGGCTATTTCAAAGTGATAATTGTGTTGATGCTAAAAAATTTTTTAAAAGAGTGTTTAAACTGCAGGAACATGGTTGTGTGGTGCAAAATTACCACAGGCACTGGGATCAAATAACCCTAACTCCAAACTCATATTATTAAAATATTTCTCCCGTCTCCTCACTACCCTTTATACCAAAAGCTTTATAAATGAATATGTAATTACATATGTGTCCACAACAACATCCTGCCCTCTTTTTTCACTGCAATACTGATCTTAGAAACAACACTGCTTCTCCTATATCTGCTTGGGAAAACAGTCATAGACACTTCAGTAAGATAAGCTTCTTCAAGAGGCTGTAGAACTACAGCGGGCAGACACCAGAGTTGACAAATGCTCTTGTAATTGCAAAGGGACAATACAAAATTGTCCTCTGACTTGGAATAGGCAATTACTGTCATCCTTTCCTCTTCCCTGCTGCTCTACTGCCTCCACTCTGCCTCACAGGGAAAACGGAAAAGAAACAGAAAAAGCCACATAAGAGAGAAGGAACAGACATCTCTCCCCCAGCTCCAGCTGTGTTGGAGCCAACAGGCTTCACTGTTTTGATGATTCCAGGACCCTTAAGTCTCATTCATCCCTGCTTGACAGAAGTGCAAAGCAGAGGTGAGAAGGGCCTGCAGACTTAAAAAGGCAACTTCTGAAATTCTTCAACCATTCCCTCCTAGAAACAGCCTTTCTCTGAGAGCTGGAATCAAATGTCCACCACTCCAGCCTCTCTGTAGTATGTTTTGCACCTATGTAACCCCCCAGGGGCCACAACACAGTTTTGCTAGTGCTAAGCTCTTGTAAACAGAAAGCAAGATGGGCATAATTTGTTAAAATCGATGGAGACCAAACCTAGTCCAAACCTCCAATACTACCAAGTATTTTCTTTTAATACAAATGTGTACATTAAAAATAATATGCTTGAAATAAAAAGAAGTAACCCATTACCATTCCCACTTAAAATTGCTTCTTAGCTTAGCTCTGCTGAATCACAGACCCAGTCCTGCTCTCTGCCTTGACTCATAACCTCAGAGTCACTTCATAAAATGTACTAAATGAAGCAACTTTTAATAAAAACATGGACTGGCAGGTAGCCATGTTAAAGAAGAAAGACCTAGTAAGAACATCCTACAGC
The DNA here is from genome assembly GCA_032353885.1 of Nothura maculosa. Taxonomy (NCBI): domain Eukaryota; kingdom Metazoa; phylum Chordata; class Aves; order Tinamiformes; family Tinamidae; genus Nothura; species Nothura maculosa. The sequence goes on from JAUBOD010000147.1 coordinate 811,678, forward strand.
ATAAAAGTCTCTGTTGTTCCAATTACTGTAAAGCAGGAAAATCTCTTTAAATACTCTTGATTCAAATGATCATTTGACTGAAACAACAGACAAGACAAATGGCTGTAAAACAAGGCAAGTGGATTTCCTACTGCTACAATATCTTACTTGGCTCCCATGACACAATTTCTCTGTTATTCTGCCTTGCCATGGTAAAGTAAACTTGCAGGCTACCCAGAAAACAGATGAGTGTAATCAGTCCTTTATAAATTATATCCTTTCACTCAAGGAAAGCAAATAACTTTGCCTCCTCTATAATAACTGTTTCTAATACTTCATTTATGCTTCAAATTGTTTATAAAACACTTCAAGAGAGGTCGAGATGAGAGGGCAACAATAACTGGAGATTAAGGAGACTCTCTAAGTATTTTGCGCCTGTGAGTAAACACTTTGGCAACTGTTATGATACAAGATAGATCTACTAAAAATCAGCTCTATGAATTTCTTGAACACATGCTATTTCATCTGATAAAGATTCTTAACACTCATAATTTCAATTCAAATTTGAACAGCTACGAAGTTTCACGTCACATGATTCAGGCAATAGGTATTAAACGATAGGTATTAAAATAGTCTCATATGGAAGAAATATAAACAAAATATAACAGAGATAGGAATGGAAGATCTTCTCATGAAGTTTTCTACAAATCTCTTGAGGAAGCAGGAGCTTTCTCCTCAGAGATGGAAAAAGCTTCTCAAAGCTCACAGAGTCATAAATAGGCAGAATAGAACCTGGACAGCAGAGCTCAGTGGACCCTCACATTCTCATACATATCCAACAGTGTCAAGGTAAGTGGCTGTTCCCTCCTTTTTGGCATCTGGAGTACTATGTGCAGTATGGGCCTCTCCAGAACAAGATAGACATGAAAGTGCTGCAGGGAGGGAGGCTGAGGGCTACTGGTATGGTCAGGGACTGGAGCACAAGTCATTAGATGAGGGACTCAAGAAACTGCTTTGGGCTACATGTAGCAGGGAGTTGTAGGCTACATGTAGCTCATGGAATGGCACAGAGAGGGTGGAGCCAGTTCCTTCGGAGATAGTGCATATATGTAGTAAAGGCAACAGGCATAAACTGCAAGATGGGAAAGTATGTTTAGATATTAAGTGATCTTTTTCATTCACAATGAAGATGGTTAGGCATTAGCATAACTGTCCAGAAAGGCTGGCCCTGCTTTGAGTAGGGAAAACAGGCCAGAAAGACTCAGAAGTCCCTTTCAACCTAAGTTATTTTATGATTATCACAGCCACACACTCTGAATACATCAGCATCTTCTACAAAAAATAAGCCAAAATTGACACTCCTTCGTAGGAGAAAAGTAAGCACAATGAGTTTATCTTAGTCGTGCTTAGAAAACTACATTGTTGCTCTTCCTAAGATTTAAGTAGGAAAAGTATTTAAGATTGGGCAAAAAAGGATTTACATTCTCAGCAAATATTAAACCTAAATTTATATTTCATAAATACTATAAAATAGAAGGCAAACAAAGGGGAAACTAGAAAAAAGTAATGTTTAAGAACACAAATAACAGTAATGAAAACATGATAGATGATGCTAAATAGGAAAAGAAAGCATATGTTTATTACGATTTTGAACAATGGAGCAAAAACGAACTAAGATTTTTTTTTACCTCCTGTATATTTCTTTTTTCCTAAAATCATGTGCAATAACATTAAAAAGGGTGAGGCTGACAAAGGTCCATGCCTCACCCTTTGAGGACACTATCCTGTCCTCAAATTGGGCTACAACAGATTCTTGGGAAAGGAATATAAATACAAACACCCCAGGCCCTATAGAAAAACATGGTTCCACCAATTTCCAAAATTCTGTGGCAATAAACTTCATATAAACTTCATATAAACACACACCGTAAAGGCAAATTCTTTATTATTATTTGTTTTGAACTTTCATTTGGTAAGATGAGAATCAAGGGCCATGAAATGAAATGATGAGAGCAAGCATTCACTTCCCATCCACCTTCTCCCAGACTTCCAGACATTTAAGACCACACATAATCTTACAATAATGTCCCACATATCTACCCCCCACTGAACCATCCTTGTTATATTTAAATGTATTCCTCACAGTGAAACTGTTCCATCTCTTTTTGTCAGCCCTCTAGCCTTACTTCATTTCCACATTAGACGGAGTGGAGAGTATAAATCTGACCCTGTAAATCACTGAGCATGCTGTTCTAAACATTAAATATTCATGCTCCCATTTCTTAGAAGTATATGTAGATGAGTACAAACATCCGAAAACCTCCAGATTTATCCCATTTACAAATGTCCCTTCTCATGTCAGTAAGACTTCCCTCATGCTTATTAACATGTCAGTCTTGTTCATGTCTTTCTGGATTGGACTCATTAAGCTCTATTCAGTGATGTGAATTTAGATGCAGAGTTAGGTCTTTGGGTGGGGTTTCAAAAGAGGTTGCAAGCAAAAGGGACAAGTGTGTCCTCTTGCAGTCACTGTGGCCTTTCCTACACACTCCTTTTTTGTTTTGTTTTGTTTTGTTCTTCCTTTGTTGCCTATGAACAGTACAAATAGTGACTATGAGATAACTCTGGAAAAGGGTAAAGTATAAACTCTTCACAACATAATCTTCAGAGCTGCTGAGTGCCGCAGATGTGCTGATTCCTAATGAAGCCAACTTGTGATACTAAGTAATATCACCTACATTTTGCAAATACACTTGGATAAAATTACAGTAAGCTCTTGGTCTATTTGTTTTTTTTTTTTAAATCATAAAAATGCAACACGTAGGAGAAAAAGAGCTTTTTAGATTTGTTTCTGCATAGTCAAGAAAGGGTCACCAAAGAAATAACCTTCCTTAATATCTCATCCACCAATAATAAAAATCCCAAGAGACTGAAGAAGGAAAAAAAAAAATGCTGAATAATTATACATAAATAATAAACTTAAACATGACAAAAATATTTGCTGAGAGATTTAAAAGTAGCCAGTACTATAGGCATATCAGCTTACTAAAATGAAGTTAAATTCTTAAGTTATTCTCAAGAGTTTCAGTGGAATTAAGCAAACAGTATTCTACTCATGACAAAGTACTTTACGTGGGAATGAGGTTGTAAAAATGCAGGTTCATTATTCAGGTTTTGTATTGTTACACTGCATTCACCCTCATCCTTCTTTCTGTTTTCTATTTTTAATGCCCATGTTTCCCTAACCTTCTTAAATGCACGCTGTCATGTTGATCGAGACACAAACATAAGCTCTGTCCAAACTACTTCAATTTAATACCAAATCAATAGAGATTATTCCCAGAATTTATTTTAATCCCAGTAAAAATGTTGCCCTTGGATCAGCATTTCCCCTGTCATTATTTGCTAGTCAACACAATAGCACTATATTATTGCAAGTCATCTGGAAAGTACAACAGAAATAAAGCAAATTATCCAAGCAAAGTAAAACATACAATACTGCTAAACAGCCTCAAATTATGAAAAAGCTGTTTGTTTGTTTGTTTTTAACCATCAAGTCAGGCTGAATAAGAACTGAAAATTGTTTGATATTTTTTGATATTTTTTCGCAAATATGAACTGAATCTGAACAGTTATTTTGAAGTCTTTGTTGAAACTAAGCCAGAATTGAATGAAAAAGAAAATATATCTGATTACTGGATCAGAATAACTATTTAACAGAAAATATTCCAGAAGAAGCCTGTTTATCACCTGAACTTTACATTTCAGAACATTTTATTTTTCAGCTTGAACTGAATCAGAGATACTGAAGCAGTTAAACAATTACTGACCTGAACAAAATGCACTGACTTGAGTTAGAGTCAAATACAAATTACAGCTCAACCAAACCACTACACGATTCTTCATATTGTTTTATATTTTTCAAATATTGATATTTTTAAGTATCGCAACCCCATGAGAAAGAAAATTTGTACTACATTTTTAAATAAATGTAGCTTATCAGTTTTCCCAAAAATATGTATTTCCAACTGAAAGGAAATTAGGTTAAACAAACATTTCCTGGTAACTATTGCCTGCATCATTATCTAGTTGCCAAGTTCCGCTTTCAGAATTAGGGAAATATCATGATGAATTATCATGATCTCTAAACAATTTTTAATGTTATATTTTTTTTCTGTAATCCTTTTATAATCCTTTTAATATCCACACCTCATAGTGCTTTGAAAAAAAATGAATGTTCTTGTGTAATAAAAGGCAGAAAAATCCATCAAGACCTTGTGGTTTCCGGATACTCTTTTGAATAGTACAAGACATTTACCTTTACACATTTCAAGCAAGACATAATGGAAAGAAAAAGATTAAGTTAGTGTGGAAAGCACATGGCTATAGCATTTACACAGAGGAATACTGGATTCAGAGGACCCTGGTTTGAACATTGTCAAGAAAGAGAAATTTTGGATTCTTGGGAGGAAATGCTATGGGAAAATAAAACTTTATTTTAATGTGGATAACTGAAAAAAAGAGTAAACTAAAGAAAATGTCAGTCCTTCATATGACACAAAAACTTACTTTGTGGGTCCAACAAAATTAAGGAGTAAATTTAGATCTAGTATCGTGGATCAATCAGCAGATGTTCATGAAATCTTTCTTTTGGAAAAAAAAAAAGCATATTGCAAGAAAGCTCACACTTTAAAATATACATATAGGATACTACTAATATAATTAAAATAAATGGAAATTGGGCATGTGATGTTTCATATTTAGATGAAAACAGTTTTAATAGTAGAGATATAAAAAAGATGCACAGTGAAATCAGAGGGAGTAAGACTGCTGTGGAGACAGTCATTTTGTATGATCCCATGTAATTCTACAGGAAGTGTGCACAATAGTTTGGAAAGAAAATGACAGCATTAACTAGAAGATATACTTGCTAAAAACATGAAATAGGCAAATATTTAAAATAATTGTAATGCTTGTAGAGATACTAATAAACCTTTCAGCATTTAATTTTTTACACTTCTACTTAGCTTAAGTTTATACTTAAATTTGCACAGAATACTTAAGAGTATTTTTCTCGAAGGAGATTTGTTCATATTTGCTTATGAGGAACTATCTTCCCTAATAACCCAAAAACCCATGGTAAAAATGATATATGCAACAACAAACTGTACAGAACGCACAGTTAAAGAATAATTCTATATATCCAAGGTTATTTTGTCTCCAGATTTAACCAAAGTTAAATAAACAGTATCCAAGTTTAATTTTAATATTCTAAATGTTTTCTTATTAGCATTCTAGAAGAAAAAGCATATTTTAAAATGTGTTAAATCTTTTAGAATTTCTTTCTTCAATATCAAATCTTATAATAATAAATATTAAATATTGAATAACCTGGCTTCAACCTGTAAAAGAAATGCCAAGCTTTAATAAACCCTCAGGTATATGATCAAGGCGGACAGTATATACACACGACCATGATTAATTCCAGCTTTGCAGCAAAATTTACTGAATGTGCTAGTTAGTATTGAATGTACTAATGCTAACACATCAGACTTCATGTACCAGCAACCATTTTGAAGTACTCGCACACACACATAACTTTGGAAAAAACGAACAACGTGTCCAGATGACTCTGTGGGTTCCTCTGTGGGTCCCGATGTCTACTCATCATTGTCTACAAATGTCATGGAAAACCAGATGAGGTCACTACAGCACAAAACCCACAAGGAACCTGCAGAACCAAAGTGACAACAGACACTTAACTTTCTTCTAAGTAGACCCAAGTTGTGCAATAACTGCAGCACACTGATTAACTCAGACACAGAATTGCTTCATCCCATGATTTCACAATGAAGAACTTACTTTCCTTTAAACACAGTTTATAGTTGTGATGCTTTTCTTAAAATGACACAGCACCTCTATGAGACATACGTGTAAACTTAAAAATGTCCTATTATTTGTTGGTTTGTTAGCTTCCTAACACTATTTTGCTAACAGATGAAAACTCTTGCTGGTTCTTTAGGAATACCAGCATGACCACTTACTGAATCATACAGCAAAGGTAGCATTTGACTGCTCTTTTTATAAGAAATCAAGCTTATAAGTTCACAGCCTGAGTTACTGTTACACCAATCTGGCTCTAATGTTTTTATTAAATATTGCATAGTCCATGGGGAAAAAAACCCACCTTTGCCCTTAAATCTGCTAACACTAAAAAGGAATGTAATATGTGCTGTATTTTTTTCATGTGAAACTCAAAGAGTTTTAAAGAAAAATGCGTGCACCATATGCTTATGCTCCTGGTTAATGAATTCATTTAGTAGCATCCTCACCAACTGAAGAAGCCAACTGAAAAACATCATGGTATCCATTCATTATGACTTAAAGAAATAGGCTTTCAGAAGGTTAAAACTGTTTTACAGAACAGTATTGAATCTTGAAGAGTCCTGTAAATGGAAGCCATGAATCAAAAGGCAGCAAGAAGTGTAATACTAGAGCTGTAATACTACGAGATGGTGAGCGCAATGGAAAGATATTCTTTTAAGTGTGGGAGCACTTACTGGCATTTCCATGAGGGCATATGAAACATAAAGGGCAGGCATATGAAATATAAAGGTAGAGGAAATATCTGCACCAAACACAGGACAAGCATAGCATTGTCACTAAAAGTCTGAGTGATTTCTACTACAAACTGTGAAATTCACAGTGGATCGTTCAGGATTCAAGTGCTACTGGGGCAGGATGAGGAGGAAAGTAACTGAAAAGATTGAATGAATTTAGATTAAGTAATAAAAAATGGACCTTGAGTTTGGATGATGCAAATCACATGAAGATCTCAGTATATTAGAGCAGGTTTATGGCCCAGGACACACAGTTGCACATTTTATAACTGAGAAGCAGAGAACCACACACACTGCCTAATTGTAGGGCAGAGGTTTGACCATGTTTCCTGAACTAACTCAGTAGGGCAGGACAGCAAATCACACTGCTAATATTAATCTATCCCAAGCCCTTCTTAAATATGAGACAGGAAAATGCTCCTACCATCTCTTGCTTTACCCTTGACATATCTAGAGGTTATCAAACAAAATCAAGGCAAGAATTTCACAAATGAAAGTTCAGCTTCCTGCTGAGAAACACATATTAAAGCTAAGAATTAACTAGCCTGATTTTCAATGACAGATCTATGCAATAGTTCACATACAACTTGTACAAGCAAACAGAAGCAAAACAAAACAAAACTCAAAAAACCCACAGAGTATGTGCAAACTCACATAGCTACTTTAGTCACATGATCAGCTTTACTCTAGATTCAATGGTACTTCGGTTAAGTGCTTAAAGCTAAGTATGGTACTAAGTATGTCATCAACAAAGCACTGAAGTGCAGAATTATTTTCTACTTATTCCGTTTTCAATAATTACATGAATGTTGGGAAGGCTTAAGACTACTTCTGTCCTCAGAAAGTGCACAACCTCTTCACTTATCTTCAAGAAGTGTAATATAAAGGTAACAGGAAACCTTATATTATTTTTTTAAAGAGGGCAAGCAAAGAGAAACTCAGTGCAAGTGCACAGCATGCCAGACTACTCAAATGTCCCTATATAAGCCTGCCTACCAGTGATCGAGATTATCAGGGGCAGAGAAAGGTTTCAAAACAACAAACACAAAGATTTATAATTGCAAAACAGATGTTTGATTAATTTATTTTTAAGCTATATGTTTGTGCTCATTACCAATATTTCTCTCATCTCATCTGAATTTTTTTAAAAACTGAAATTGAATAGGAATTTTCCAGGTTTGCACTGGCTAGCCTTGGGATAACTATGATTTTATTTTAAAATTTTTGATCAAAGTTCTCAATCCAACTATCAATGGATCTGACTTTGAATCAGTCAGTAAATATCCTATCCACCATTTACTATTGGTAAATTCTTACACTTTTGGAAATAGTTCCATTGTCCAGTTGCAATATAACAATTAAGTGGAATATTTTTAAAACAAATTTCTCATTGAGCTACTTCTAAAATAATCTCTAAAATGACTCTTCCTAAAAGAGACAGAGATTGATACTTCTCACTCAGAACTCTACTTATTTTAGCAATATAACTTTAGAGAACATGGGGCACTGAAACTACTGGTAAAATGTTTCACATAAAAATGTTTCTGATGGCCTGGTATTTGTGGCTATGGTATGGCAGCCATTGCAGAAGGGATAACAATCTACATCGTAAATAAGCTTTCTTACTTGGTCACTACAGTTAATAATGTTTGTTTGCCAAAATCCAAGAAGAATGTGAAAAATCTCTACAGTATGCAAGGAAATTGTGTCTCAGAACTAATACAGTTGCCTTTGGATGGGGAGGGGATAGATACAAGTTGTGCTACCATAATCTCCCCAAAGCCAAGTGCCTCAGGAAGGCAGTCCTCTTAAAAGGGAGTCTTGTCAGAAATTCCAGTGGGTGGATGATGCTGGCAATACTGTTAGGACCATGCCTGCACAAACTGCCCTCAAGGGTACCACAGGAGAGCTTGTGTAACAGAAAAGCTGCTTTGAGATAGTTTTACTGAAAGAAGCTAGAGAGATGCAGTCATCACTTAGCCGACAAGTGGGAAAAGCTGTAGGCTACCGAATGGTCAAAGGTAAGAGAGTAGAAAAGTCAGAGAGACTACAGAGGCTGCTGAATCCATGCTAGCTAGCAAGATAATTAGTGTAAATATGAATTGCTCCAAGATTGCAGAAAAAAAGAAAAAAAGCACTGAGGAACTGACAGGAAAACATGTAAGAACTCTAAGAGAACAAAAAACACGTCATAAATCTGCTGCAAGAAGCAATGCGAGGTGATGCTACACCACCGAATCTGACTGGAAAACACTCTCTTTAGATGAATCTGCCAGGGTTTCACACCATAGTAATTCTTGGGTTAATACCTTGTCCCAGAAAACTATTGTATTAGCAATAAATAAATACTATATGCATACAAACTGTGTGTAAGACCTTGATTTCAAGTTTGTGTCTGGCAGAAGATGCCCAACTAAAAGCCACCCAAAAACATAAAAGCTGCAGAATCTTGCCCTCAAATCTCATGTTCTTAGTTGCTGCTTTACAATGATACACAGCACTCTGAAGATGTGAAAAAGGAAATATTTTTTAATTTCTCACCTCTACAGGAAACCTGACATCACTGATAAGGGGTTATACACTAAAAAGAACAGAACAGAAGGTAGAACAGAAATTTGTATATTTAAGAGGATAACTACATTACTAGTGATATCAGAAGTTGAGAAAATAATTACTATGATAACAATGAATAAAAAATAGTATTTATTACTTCTGGAATATGAACAATATACAGTAAATTCATTTACGCAACAACTTTCTTGCAATAATGATGACACATTAGCTCTGTGTGATTTATTTCTTATCCCTGACTGCAGTTCATAAAGAAAATGACATTATTCAAATTTGAGGAAAACAGGTAGGAGAAGACATATGCAAGTCACAAAAGAACAAAATAATTGGGCAGATGCAACTGCAAGATCAATGGCAAATAAATGAAGAGACAATAACAACAAACAGAGAACTGCGTGAGCCCAAATGAGTGTCCACATCCACATCCAACAGCCCTGCCATGTGCTGGTGTCCATGCCATCACTTAACCATGCATTTAAGATTAAGGTGTTATCTGTCAGCTGAACTATTTTTTGTGCATCATTTGTACACAGTCTTCTAACCATCAGTTACTGCAACTTGAGAGACATCCTGTGTACAGATCTTTTCCTCACCCCTAATGATCCAGTGATGGCAAAGAAAAAATGTTTGCAAGTCTGAGTTGAAGAAAATGTAATACTGACATCTGCTAATGCTCAAGAAATGTTAAGAACTACATAGCAAAGTCTTCTAAACTTAACAGATTTAACATTTTGTAAATTGTGCTGGTGTTTCCTTTTTTAAGTAAAGAAAAAAAAGTAAAAATCAATCGTGGGAAATAGGAGAAACTATAATCTATTTTCTTCTCAACGTGGAATAAGCCATAAGGGAACACATGATTTAATGACAAGAAGATGCATCTGATAAGATAATAATTTGCTCAAGGAGAGATCTGAGTTGTGAATGCAGCTGTTCCAAAAATCTAAACCCACAGGCAAGAAATTATTTAACTGTATCCATAACTATTTAGATAAACTAGTGATAGGCCCCAGAAAAATACACTGGATAGATAAGTATAGAATCAGGACTACTTTGAGACTGAAAAGAAAAACAAAAAATTTTTGAGATTGGAAGGGTTCCCACAAAATATTGTTGCAAAGATTGAATCAAAATGATTTCGGTAGACGGTTCAACGTAACACCTTCCTTTATAGTGCTCCACTTGAGAAACAAAAATAGATCCTGGTTCAGTTCACTGCCGTGATTGCTTATTTCTCATATGAGACAAGTTCTGTTGCACTGACCCGTACCATATTCACATTGAAACCTAAACACATGTAGAAATTTTCTTTGATTTTGCCTTTACACATAAGTATTGGCCAGTCCTAGAAAACTGATACTCAAGAATAAGATGAATCATTAGCAATATTGTATTACATGTTCCCACCAAAATCTCCTTCACATATTGTGATGTGTTAGGTGGTTAGTTAGTACTAGTTAGTTGAATTAGTATCAGGCTCACCATCAGAAGAATTAACCAAATTGACTTACTTCATAAATTCAGATCCTTTTCATAGAAAATCACACATACTTCTTCCTGAAAATCCATCTGTATAAGTAGACTCTAATGTCCATATGTATCTGATATTTGACTGCATGTATAGATAAGAAAACACCTGTGTGGATCACTTAGCAGGATCAGTCTCACAGCAGGGAGAAAAAGCCAGTAAGAATGTATGTCTTCAGGACACTGCATGCTTTCTCTGTTCAAACATGCAAACTAAAAAGCATGAAATGATCTTGGCTGCTCCAGAGCATACAAGTGTCTGAGTAACGCCTTTTACATTGGCCATGGTACCTTGCCATCAAGTTTTCAATATGCCAGGCAGATGATCCCTGATAATACTAACCAGCTTGCATTTTTCTCATCCAGCAATGAGTGAGAAAGACACGACACTCTGCTGATTTTTGCTATTTAATATACATGCAGGTTGGCAAGCTTTGTATTAAATGAAAGGTACATAGCCCTACCTGGTGAAGTTTTATACTCTTAGACTCCTCATGGACTTAAATTTACAAAAAGAACATCAGTATAAGACCTTAGTATGTCCGATGGTATTAGATTGATCAGCTCCTTTTGCAGAGAACACATGCAAGAAGATTAGCAATTACTCTTCTTGATCAAAGAAATAAGAAAAAAAAATCTGGCATATGTTGGCTACCGTTCTTTGTAGGAGACGCAGAAGAACAGCTGTCACATTGTGGAGATTTTTTGTGAAAGTTCCTAGCAGATGTCAGCATCTGCTATTGTGCTCTCTATGAAAAAAAGAAAAAAGGAGACTGAAAAGTTGTCAAAGAAAAAAAAAACAGAATATATAAATTCAAAAGACACTGAACCACATTTACAGTGGTGAGGGAAACCCTTACTCTCTCCCTCTAGCAAAACAGTGATACAGACGTACAGTAAAAGCCAAGTGCCTGCCCCATTTTCTCCAAATCACGATTTCTTTACATTTTACTCTTACTACTTGTACTTTGACAACCTTCAGCCTGCAATCTAACACCTAGGCATTTCCTTCCTGGCTGAGGGAGATCACAGAAATGAGCAGTTGTATCCTTTCCCTCTGGCTATACAGCGCTGGTCTGATGACAACTGCTTTACCTGAGTTGGTATCACACAAATAAAAATTCCCCACTGAATGATCTACATAGTGATGTCATGTGAGGAGACAAAGCACCTATTACTCTGAGGGGGAAAAAAAAAGAACTAACGAAAAGAAACAAATAGAACTTCTGTTGCATTGTGTCAGAAAACATGCTGTACATGTTTGTACATCTTGGTAGATAAAGATCAGATGAGGCAAGCAATGAAGTGGTTAACCAAATCGGAGAGCTGATCTCAGACATCCAAAAACACATCTTGTAAATCTCAGGAAACCTCTTAAACTCTTACAACTTAGGAGAAAGAAAAGTAAGGGCTTGTCTGGGAAGAAGCAAATGATATTGTCAACAAGTAGTTTGTTTTCTTACTAACAAAAAAAAAAAAAAAAAAAGATATCAAGTGAGAGCCCAACAAATGAGCAGGAATCTTTCCAATGGTGTCAAATAGGCTTGGATCAAGCCCCAGCTTTCCTGAAAACTAGACTTGCTAATTGCCTCACTCTTTCACTGTCAAAACTGTCATCTTACCAAACTGAAATACCTTTCCAGTATTGCTACATTTCCACATCAGTAATACTGGGAGCCACGTTCAGCCACTAACAGGAACTGTCTAGGCATCAGCTTTCCATAATACTGTCTTGCAAGGGCAGTAATTGCTGACAAAAGAAAACATATATTAGTCATTCATCATTCTAGCTTTTTTTTTTCACATAGTACTTATTTTATCACTGCTTGTAAAAAGTTTGCTTCTTATGGTCTTTCCCATAGTCAGATCTCCTACAAAGCTAGCTTTCTGTACAAGATCACCCACTGCAGCTTGCCAGGTCAGGGCTTCCCAACTAGCTCTTCAACACCTTCTAGTAAAGGCATACAGAATCACAGAATCTACAAGGTTGGAAGGGACCTCTAGAGATCATCTGGTCCAACCTTCCCGCTCCGGCGGGCAC
>JAUBOD010000147.1:836054-854516 GCA_032353885.1 Nothura maculosa
GATGAGATGCAACAGGAGTGCTGCTAAACTGCCTTAGGTCTCCTACTGTCTTGCAGTTGCACTAACCTGCAGCAGAGCTTACAGCAAAGGTTGCTCAGGCAGGTGAGAAGCAGTTTGTGCAAGTGAAGTCAAGGATTTTAGCAAGAGGTGTTTAACATCCTGCACAGTGCGTGCCCATAGGGCAGCTTCTGATAGTTTGGCTTGGACAAGTTTTCTTTAGGATGATCTTTCTGATTAATTTCATTTTCTTATTGCAAGCTTTCTGAAATAATATTTAAATGAAAAAGCATTGGCATCATTAAAATAGTTTTGCTTTTTTCTTTTCACAATCGGAAACTACTACATGCTTTCATGAAAAAAATACTCAAAGCAGAGAGTAAGTAGAGAAAACACTGAAAATGCATCTTGAGATTTTTTTTTAAATCAAAATTATAGGGGTTGATAGTTGAATATATTACTCAATTTCTGTAACAAGTTGGGCTCCTAATAGTCTCAGGGCAAACTGCAGGTGCAGTTGTAAATCTAGCTCACGAGGTCATTCACCCTTGCTGTTAAAGCAGCCTAATGGTAGATGCCTGGCAAAATAAGTATACAAAAATCACCAACTTTTAACTACCCGTTGTGTTTATGTTTGGATGCCACAATTTGTAATGCGAATATACATCACCTTTGAAGTCCATTTTAATAAAATAAAGCATCCCACATTCTGCATAGTTGTCTCGGTCACTGGACTATTGACTGAAAGGTGTATTTTGGAACAAATCTCTGAGTAGATGTTTGTAAATCATTTATTTTTCTAAATATCAACTAGTTAATTAAAGTGGCTTAAAAGAATTTAAGAAACTAAATGTGAAAAAATATGTACCCAGAGAGAAATCAAAAGGCAATAGACCGAGTTGGTGCAACAAGAAAAATTGCAAAGAGATGGTAGGAAAGCCCTACAATGAGAGTGGTCAAACATTGAACCAGGCTGCTCAGAGAGGTTGTGGACGCTCCATCCTTCCAGATACTGAAAACCCAACTGGGCATGGCCCTGAGCCACCTGCTGTAGGCTGGCCCTGCTCTGCGAAAAGAGTTAGTTCAGATGATACTCGGAACTCCCTTCCAAACTCAAGTATTTCATAATTGTGAATGGGAAATCTTTCAGTGCAAAAGAATAAGGCTTGATCCTGCAGAAAAGCATCAATTCTCCTGATGGAATGGAGCATAGCAGCTTTCAGGAGGTGCACAGTCCAACTTGTCCAACTTGCTATTCATCACAGCTCCTCCACAGAGGAGCTTTATATACAGGAATGCTCAGATCTGATAGTAATAAAATGCTGAAGTCAAGGAGGAGAAGGAGGAAGAATATCACAGTACACGAGATTCAGTATGGCCATAAACCTTTGTCGCAAAAATGTAACCTCCCCATTAGTTTTGCTTATCTTCTCATCCATTTGTTATTAATTTGACGGAACTGGGGAGTTGTCAGGGTTATGTGATGTAAAGAATTTATCTTGCAGAACAATCTTCAACCCACTGTTCAAAGTCTTTAGTTTCAAATTACACAGATTAGAAAAGAAGCTTTTAAAAATGAAGTGGTGATTGTTTATTCCTTTTAAGCACTTTTTTCAGTGAGAGTTTTAACAATATACATATTTATTGAACTTTTAAAGCACAAAAAGTATGCAGCAAATCAGGATGGATTGGATGTTTGAAATTTTGTAACTTCAGTGGGTAGTGACATTATAATACCCTAGAAGTTTTCATACATGCTGAAGTCCAGCTGTGCCAGAGGCTTTAAATACTATTCAACAGAAAGACAAAAAGGGGCAACTTGCAAACTCACTAGAGAATGTTCAAAGGGAGATGTAAAAAGATAGCCAATTCATTTTGCTTTATAAGTGTCAAGGGAATAGAGGGAGCTATGAATAAAATGCATGCACTTTCATATATTAAAAGTGAATTCAAAGTATATAGGTTATCTTAAAATAAGCTTCAATAGTACAAATAGATTATGTTATTAATACTTTCATAAATTATAATACACATATATATGACTTCTGATGCTTTTAAAAATCTCTATCCTTGCTTCCTTGATGCTCTCAAGCATTTAGAGTGGTGATCTATACAAAAGTGCTAAAACATTACTGCAAAAAAAAGAGAGAAAAAACAAATCCACATTTCCACCCCAAAAAATAAATGCTCATCTCCTATTTGCTTTATGATTTTGACAGATTTTTTATGGATGACAAGAACGGCAGATATTGAATTAAAGCAATGATTTGACTGCAGCAAGGCTTTGTTGGCAACAAACATGCAGTCTCTCTGCTTCTTCCTAGCTAACAAGACGGCAAAATAGTTTCAATACAATGAACCCCCTCAAATGCTGATAGAAATGCTGTATATGGCCTACAAACTAGAATTACCCCAAGGATTTATGAATTACAGTGTGGCCAGACTCTTTCAACTCCTACTGCTACAAGAGGAAAATCCTTACAGGGTTTATGGGTCCTGGCAGAAGTCTTACCTTTTCAACAATACATATTTTCAGAAATTATTATTTATCACTGAAGAAAATTGCTTCCTGGACTGCAATTCCTCATGCCAAATAACCCTGTTCTAGAAAGTTTAGTTGAAACAGCTGTTTAGGAACCCTGAAAGTAGCAAAAATGCACATCTCTCTAAGACAAGGCAATTTTAGAATTAAATTATATAGTATTTAAAACTATTAAAAAGAAATTAAAACTTAAAATATATATTCAAATATATTTAATCATATATAGATTTCAGGCAGATTTGAATAAGTACAAGGGCATTTTTTTCATAAAGGCATTTGAACTAGAAAATAGACCTGCTAAAAAAACAAATAATCTTTGTAAAATCATTTCTCATGGTCATTCATCTCAAGTTTTTCAACTTGAAATACAAAATTAAAACTTGAAGAAAATTGAAAGTATTTTTTCAAAAAAGATTTTTGTTTTGTCTTTCCCCTCCCCTTATGTTCTTTACTGTCTATTTCCTCATCAGTTCCTCAAGTTATATTTTCCAGTCTTTGACACTTCAATTTCTGTGCTAAATTTAAATTATAATTGATGTAGTATAACTATTATGAGAAGGGAAAAGGAAATTGGAATGGGAAGGGGAAAGAGAAGGAGAAAGTGAAGGGGAAGGTGAAGGGGAAGGCAAAATGGAAGGAAGGAAGGAAAAAGCATTCAATGTTGATGAGATATTATAAGATATTTTTAACAAGCTGCACACAAGCATCTACAGAGATGATAGATGCTAAATGAAAAAAAGTTCCCATAACTTTTAACAAGGGTTTTTGCCTCTCACTGTGTGGGAATTTCTGCAATTTTCATCCTCTCAAATAAAAGCTTTTTCTCCTTCTGCCAAAAAGAAGGGATTTTTTGCTATCTTCTTCCTCACAGCTAACTTCTCTGCTTCACGGGGATATTTCAAGGAAAATACATTAGGTGAAAGTACTTCTATTGATAGCAACTGGATCATAAATGCAACTAACCGGACTGCCCAGACACATTCACAACTCATCCATTCGATGTAAAACTAAGACTGCAGACATACGGTCAAGTCATTGCAACGTAACAGTCACTATTTTTCTAGAAATGGAAAGTTAACAGTGTCTGGGAGTACTCTTAAAGCACAGCAAATGCAACATAACACAACTTAGCTCGTTTTTACCGGGAGCTCCTCTAAAACGGAATCACTTCATCCATCATAGCTTAAGAGTGGAGAGTTCCCTCGGCTCTGAGCGGAGGCTGCAGCTTGCAGCCTTGCAAGGCTCTGCTTGTGGCTGGAGTAGGCCTCTCGAGATGGGAATATGAACATGAAGGTTGGAAGAAATAGCCACGGGTCTGCATGCACAGAGTAATAAAATCATGGTTTTTAAGCATCAAGTCTTGGGCACAGCCAGCCAAGGGACATTCTGCACTGATGTTGGACAAGGCCCTAAGGCACCTAGGGGTATTGAGAGACCTGCTGTGGTGTCGCAAAGGCAAGGCAAGGTGCTCCTCCTTGCCGGCAGGCAAATGACATCTGCCTCCACTTGTGCATATGGTTTATCCTTTATATAATGTCATGTTCTTTGCCAGGATACTACTGTGGGAGAAAAGTACTATAAAGGTATATCTTTGGAACCCAAGAAGAGCTTCATTAAGTCACACTGACTCCTGCTGCAATCTCTTTCATTAGTAAGTCCAAGTCTTACACCTGCATGGTCCTAGGTCCACTTCCTGGTTTGTCATAGCACAATATCAGAAACAGCAACAGCAAAAACTCCTCCTTCACTAGAAAAAGCTCGGCATACTTCTAACTTCTGCATAATTGACTTGTGAGACTCTTATTTTTGCTGAACGTGAATGAAAAATCAGATTTTGATGACTTGTCACAGGGGCCAAATTTGGATGGGTATGTATGCACTGACAAAAGACATGCTCCTGCACTTGCCCTTTTCCAAGTTTCTGCTCCCGTATTCCAGTAGGAATGACTGGGAAAAAAAACAGGCATGCTGTTGCACGTCAGGAAATAGTAACTTTTTTCCTCCAATTTTCTTTTTTGAACAGCGAAAAAGGCTTTCAGTGCATAAAGGCTACTTTCTCTCAAATTTTATGGCCATGCTCGGAAAAAAAGACCACATTGCAATCACTTTGTGTGGTTGTTTTTTTAATAAAACCAAAACCTCTTTTTTTTTTTTTCCCTTTACTTGTTCCTGACCATCTCTTCAGGCAAGATGGAAATAGTTGAGTACTACCTTAAAGGATACAGTTTAAGAAGATGCAAGATTCCTGGTTTCTTAAGCATAACCACATTGAAATCTTGATGAAAACAACAAGGAAAATAGTGCAATGCACTTTTGTTGCTTCCTGCACCGCAGAGGGAATAGTGCAATCTGGTTTGAGATATTCCGTGATTTCTATTTCCATGTTTTCTATGTGAAAGTGAGCACTTTGAATTCAAAAAGCGTCCCCCTCATAAAACTATCTATTTAATCATGTTATCAGCCTTACAAGGATATGGGTGGCTAGCTAAAAATGTGTGGGATGAATCAGAAAAAATCGTGTCCCTTGATAGATTTGTGGGAGTAGGTGAAAAGGTCAAGGGACAGTAAGTTGCATGGAATGAGGCCTGCTGGTTAAAGTTTTTCCCTATTTTTCCCTTTTCAGAACAAGTGGGATGCCACTCTCAGAAAATAAATAACTATCAGCCAAATTTGCTGCTGGCACCCGCCTTTGTCTTTATTTTCCTATTTTAATTACTGAGTGAGAAAGCCTCTCCATCACAATTCTAACAAAATAACGTACAGGCATTAATTTAGAAGGCATATTTCTGCTCTGACACTCATGAGGCCTAGCAATCATAAATCAAGCAGGATCATCGCAATTGATTTGTGCACTGCAATCCACAACACTAACCTCAGCCTTGCTTTTTAACCCATCCCTTGAGTTTTAACACAGAGCAAAAGAAGAGAAAGAATAGCTGCCTTTTAATCAAACGTTAAGTTAAATAGTTCAGGAAATAGTTAGGGTCATGACAGACAATTAATAGAATAAAACCGAGAAGCTCAGGAGCTTCAAGAGGAATCCGACTGACACACACATGATGGCAGTATTCCTGCTTGTCTGTATTACAGAGTGGAGTATTTTACATGTCAACAAATTCCTCCTTGGAGCAGCTTTGAAAAAGTCTTAAATGCCATATAAAAGGCTCCATTATCTTTTAAAGTGAACTTCGCAGCCTCGGGATGAAGCAAATTGGAAAGATATTGTGGATGACAAGATAAAGTTGCCAAAATGTGGTGAACAAACCATTGGCTATTATCAGTGGGAACATCATCTTTCACAAGGACAGCAAAGTCTGCAAAATCGTGTACAGCTACATATTATTAAAAAAAAAAAGTGTATTGCTCAGGCAGATTCCATGCTTCTATTGTATGCAAATATTTTATTTCAATTAGCACTTTTCAATCATGCTTTTCTTTTCTCAGTGACTCATGGATACCTCAGTAAAGAAATGACAAGATCTTACCAAATGCCAAGAGGGTGCATTTGTCTCACAGAGAGAGATATGTGGAAGAAAACAGGAAAATCTGTCTCAAGATTGTTTTTTCTATCTCTCTTCCTTTTCAAATATGTTTTCTGTAAATACCTGCAAGCCTCTTTAACAGAGCACACTCCATTTCTACGTACTTCCAAGCTAATAACATACATAGGAATTTAGTCAAAACTAAGCAAATTGTATTTCCAGAGCCTGACAACCAGGCAGGAGAAAAATTAAGTTGAACTCCATGTTTTATAATACCAAACTGAGCCCAAGAACAAATGAAGGCTCAAAAAAGTAACTTACCAGCAAACACATATACAAAAGGGGGGGAACCTTTAGAACTTGTACGTGCCACTGAAATAGTCCTACTGCACAGGTCATTATGAGAGGTGATTGTCCATGAGGGAAACGTACTGAAGAGCTGTGAAGTATGGCTGGATGAGAAAATAATGCAAGTTAAGATCCATGATTCCACACAACACTGACATAAGCTAAAAATGCTGTATCTCAGTGCTGCAGTAATAGTTTTAGCTAATTTCCAGAGCACTGACCCCGAGCTGCCTTGGGCTCTGAGCATCCTCACCTGGAATACACTGAGTCCTGCCAGTAACTGCAAGAATATGGGGAGAGACACAGTGGTGTTCTCTGCTAGCCAGAGAAGCAAAGGAAATTGTAAAAAAGTCATTTAAGAGTTTGGAAATGTTACCTAATTTTCAGTCCTGCCTGGCTGGTATATTCTAAAGAAGCTGAGAAGGGAGGAGTGATAGAGTAAATATGCAATGTAAATGGAAAATACTATAATTGGAAAAAACGTAAAAAAGGCATGTATCTCATGTTTAACCTCTATAGATTTTAACATCTCCTATGTTGCAAGAGTGCTCTCTCCACACACAAATTTAAGCTGAGCTCAAATGTAATTGCATCTGAAAATATGTATGTTTAATACTGTTTATGTCCTAAGCAGTAATCCCTTCCTCAGAAATGAAGAATTTAAATGAAGTCACAGCTGCTAAGTGCCCTACTCAGCTGTATATCATGTCCTCATAAGCACAAAGAGTACTGGAAGGTGAAGGGTTTTGGAGCAATGTACAATTTCTTCATTATAATAGAGAGATGCCGTTATATAATTTCAGCATCTTAACAATTTTTCCTTTTTGAGCAGGAGAGTGAAATGAGGAGGTTAAGTGGAGCCAGAACAGTACTGTTTGTACCCTGGTGAGTACCACAGAAATGATAAGAGATCACTAAGTACATAGACTGATTTATGTAATAAAAAATAAAATAGAGTGGGGTGGAGCTTTCATGTGCACATCTCATCGTTGGGCAGCTACAAGGTATGCAGTGCACCCAGTGCCTTGGATCCCTCCGGGCTGCAATTGTCTCATGATAACCGCACCCGCAAGAGCCGTCTCATCGGCTCTGCTGTGGGGCGGTGGCAACGGCGGGGTAAGAAAACGGAAAAAAGTGTATTTCTGATTATGAAAAAAACACATTGATAGCTTACAGTAAGGCAAAAAGAAGTCAAGTCTCATGTCCATATGATAAAGGGAAAAAAACAAAGATAAAAGAAAGCCATTAAGGCAAATACAACTCAAAAACCCCAAACCAAAAACCCACCAAACCAAACCACACACTTAAATTTTCAGTCTTCTCAGAAGCTCTCACTTAATATAGCCAAGAGATTAATACACACAACAAACAAAATGACATTAAACTTCATTCTGCAAGGGTTTGTTTATCCTCAGGAATTTCGGATAAATTTACCCCTTCTATTTCGTTTGAAAATCCTGCCTGCACAGAACAACTAACTCCTCTTTTTCATCTGTTAGTGGTGCGAAAATGTATTGAAGTGCAGTGAATTTTTTTATAGGACAAGGATAACCTGCATACTCTTTTGTAAAAGTTGGGGCTCCTACTAACAGAATGAAGTGTAAAATAAAAATACGAATTAAAGAGTGATAAATTTCTGAACTATAGTCAGTTTATAGACTTATTTAATATATAACCAATTTAGGTTAATGGCATTCAGCTAGGTGTTTAATGTATGGATTTGCAGATGTAGCCACTTCCTAGATTTTTTGTGTTATAAGCTTGCTAAACTTGGAGAAAAAGAACTGCTGGTATAAACAAAGATACTTGATTTACCTTACGGATGTGATGATAATTACACTGTTTGCCAGCAGACAGTAACACTATGCAACACCCATAGCACAAGAACTTATAAACGGCATATGCAGACATGAGACCTAATTAGATACCATGCCAAAATTAGATAGCAACCTTATCCCAAGAGTCTTGTTTTCCTCCAACATTACCTCAAGATATTAGTTCTCATCAACATTCAACCATCACTGACATGTTAGTTTTGACATTAAAACTTTCTATAAAAGTAATATATCTGTATGATATTTGGTATCTGAAAAATTCATATGCTCATTTTTTTTTCCTCAAGAGATTCTAGTATAGAACAGAGCAAATATAGGTACAGTGCATCTGAGAAGTCTGTCATAAGCACTTATTATTTTCTTCAGATCCACTAGAAGTAGTGAAAATAGAGAAATTTTAAGAACAGACAAAATATTTGCTCTAAAATGCATACCTTGTGTACTACAAACTCAACTTTAAAATTTGTTTGCTCTAAAATCAGCAAGTTCATCCTTGAAATCACTCTCATCTTGAAATCATGCTCTCTGCATTGACAAACCTCACCTAACCTTAAATACTCGGGGGACTTTACAGTATGAGACAGTGGAAGAGTGTACAGCAAAATATGTTAGCTGTCATGCTCGTTTTCTTACATTTCCCTTTGCTGTTCATCAAACTCTTGAATGAAGCCTTTCACCGGAGCTGAACTCTGACTTCATGATGTTTCTTCTATTGTTACAAGATGGAACGACTGCCTTGTCAAGAAGAGACTGAGCTTTTGAAATGGGAAAGGTATTTCTAACATAATGCGTCCACAGTTCATCCATCATCTGCTCATAGCTCTGTGTAAAAGGAAAAAAATGTGATGTGCTCCAGAGTAAAGATGAACTGAAAATTCCGCAGCTGGCAAGTCTGAGGTACTGTCTTCTCTATAAAGAGGATGACAAAAACAGAGAAACTCACGGAGTGCTCCCCACTTTCTTTTTGCTCACTTTACTATTTTTGATCTGTCGGACACTCAGCTTTACAACCTATTAGTATAGAAACTATAAATACAGAAATTTGATTGAGAGGATTGATTTCTAAATTACTTTTTCCTTCAAAACCATATTAAAACATTTATAAATGTTAAGCTTGGGTTTTGATTTGCTATCATTACTTCAATATGTTTTGACGAAAGCAGTTACCTGAACAAACCCACCAATGCAATTTACTATGAATACATTTCACTTCCTCTTCTTTGCAATCTGAAATTGTATTTTTATTTTGGTAACCAAAGATTCCAGACTGTCTTGGAAAATCTGCTCTGGAACTGTTCAGTAGTTTATTGAAAATCTAAGTCTTCTTGAAAAATTAACATTCATATATAATATGCCAGAAATCAATAGATTGATAGACTCAATTTCCTCTATTTTTTGTGTGTCTTATTCTTTATGTGTCTGTATAAACAGACTTTTACTAAAAAACAGTGTAAGAAGTTATAGATTAAATCTAAATTTAATCTCAGCTTAAGTAAAGATAGTTTTCAGTCTGGTGTGTAAGCAAAGCTAGGTCCACGTGAACAAAGGGATTCACCGTGATGGAACTGCTGGTGGAATCAATATGGCATTAACAAGGAGGCAGAAACTGATGAGGTACAATGACATATGGTATGAGTACGATTAAAAAAGAATAACACATTTGGGATGGTACTATATTTTTAAATAAACACCATAATTTCCCTCTCAAATCCATTGCCCTGTCATAGAAATTAGTAAAACTGGATCCAAAGCCTAGAGCCATTGTATCTGTTTTAGGCAGACCCTGATGTTCACATAACATAAGGGCACAAAACCAGCACTACCTATTGACAAAACATTGTCAGTGGCTTTTCAGAAATGCAAAGCTTCTTAGTTACAAAAATAAAAATCCTATACATTAAGTATGTTCCTGCAGAAGTAGTCTGCTATGAACAGCAGCAGGACTTTGGGGAATGCTTGTAACTTCATCGTTTCAGTGAATTCACTGCAAAAACTTAATTGTATGGCGAAGAAGTTAACTCGCCAGTACTAGGCTAAGGAGAACGACTAGCTGCTCAGAATTGCAGCATGAACCTCAGAGAGGCTGAAAATAGAACTATAACAAAGGTTTTATTAATAGACATGAAAGGGCAAACTGCACAAGACTTTACCCATCCGTGCTTCACCAAACAGCCTTTCCTATTGCTTCACCCAAATGCTAAGAAGAAAAAATACAACCCGGTATTGTTTTGCACTCGCCTGTCTTGGCAGCCTATTCAATCTGGCTGTAGAAGTGTCTGCTTTCAAATCTTAAACCCTCAAGGCAATTATCCCTCTCAGACTAAACCTACAGAGCATATTTCAAAAGACCTTACATCTAAACAGAGGGAATTCAACAGTGATCAATGTTCAACAGGCCTCGGTGGCAATAAACTCTTTACTGCCTTAACCTTTTAAGTTTGCACAAGCCAAGTGCTCAAGACTCCTGTGATGAATTAAGCCAAGTGTTTGGCTGTGAGTAGCGCTGGCTCAAGTCATCCCTCCAACCCCGCTGCCCGCCTCGCAGCCCGCACAAACAGGCTCGGGCTGGCACTGAAGCAATTGTCTTCTCAGCAAGAACCATTGTCCAGGCATATTTTCCACTGACTTTTACTACATCCATTACTCTTACAGAGTCATCTTGGAAAAATAAGCATATCGAATGCTGGGCACGTTGATTATCATCTATTAGCTGCCTGATTAATACCTTAAGAAGACAGAGCTTCCAGGAGACATCAAAGTGCGCTCAGCACACTCACTGTGCTGGTAGCTGGTGTAGATCCAGAACCTCGCTCTTGCAAGATTGCCAAAATAAATTAAAAGGGAGAAAAGCATCACACCTATTGCATTAATTTAGTTGTCATCAAAGCTTTCCCACCACGACGCTACTCAAATGCAGTAAGAGGAAGTAATCCACTACAAATGGCTGAAGATACCTATGGCTTGGAAAAGTTTATGCTGGAATGTTGCATTTTTAGGGAAGTTAGTTTTAAAATTTCCAAGCTGAATTAATTTTTCTTAATTAAAATGTGCGGCTACCTCTCTTCTTTTAAAGTTGTGTTTGGGATTACTACATGAGCTCTTAAAAACCATGAGACCTCTACAGGAATTCTGTCTTTCCAGTTTCAGAGTTTAATAGTAATCGTACCAATTTCTATCCCAGATTCTTATCTGGAAAAAAATAGTGATCTATACATTGTTCTTTCAAATGAAGCACAGAACTAAACATACAAAAACTTTAGATTAAGATAGTCACAATCAAATTAATACAGGTTTTCTATATATTTTCAGGAAAGAAAATCCAACTTTGTTTTGATTTGCTTTATAAAATTTAGAGATATTGTTTACATTGTTCTTTTAATTTCCAAAAGGAGGGAAGGTACTTCTCCTCCTGTTATTAATTTTAAACACTGTTTCAGTGTTTATAATTCAAATGCCACAGTTTATACTATGCTAGAGTAAGAATCAGACAGCATGAGAAAAAAACAACAGCAAACAAAAAAAAAAGCCCAAATCATACCCATAGCTAGCATTACAAGTGAAAAACAGAAGGTGTATCTTTTCCTGAAACAGACTGCTATAGCCCTTGCAACAGAGAAACTACCATCAGGTTTTAATATTTTTCTTTGGTTTGGGAGAAAGAATGTATTTCACGATCACTCTTACTCATATAAATATTCCCTTTCCAACAAAAATAGATGTGTTTGTATGGGATGGGTTGCACATTGGTGAAACAGATGGGGAAGAGCTTCACAAAGCCCTTCAAAACAATTAAATGAGCCAGACAAGATTGTAAGAAGAAGACGGGTGAAAGAAGAAGAGAATTCATATGCAGTTGTCCTGAGAAGGAAAAATTTAATTTAAACACTGGAGCTAGCCTAATCAAACATTTAAATTTTTAAATGTGATTAATGCTCATATCTGTGGCAAGATTTGTGTAAATCAAGAAGCACAAATGCAACTTAGTTCTGAACTCTCTAATTCTGTTCACAGAATCTAATTCGAATTCTGTTCATAGAATCTAACTCTATAATTCTGCTCAGCTCCTCTCCTTTTAAAAAGTGCATGGAATAGGAGGTAACTTCAAAGTCTCGTCTTAATTCAAAACTCATAACCATTCTGAGATGATGACAGTTCCATAAGATGCGATCAGAATTAGCACTTAAAAATACCAAGTTTTTGTTCTCATATAGTTACTTAGGAACATCTGTTTAAGACTGCAGGCAAGAAAACTGAAAAAAGCATTAGTTGTTATGATGGATACATAACACCAAAGAAAGCATGAATATATTTTCTGTTGCAATTATTAACATAACGAGTTACATAACATAAACCAACATATCTAATATTATTTACAATCTTCCTTTTTCTTATATATATATATAAAAGAATTCCTCATAACACAGGCCATATGACTCCACTCAGTGATTCTTCTATCAAGCTGTATAAATAGCTAGTAGTTATTTATATCTTGCAGGCAGATATCCAAACCTGATTTAAAGACTGCAAGTAATGGAGACTCCTTGATGTCCTTTGGTAAGCTGTTCAAATGCTAATTGTCTTCACTTACAAAAATTTACACCTCTTCTCTAGTCTGAATGTGTTCAGCTTTAGTTTTCAGCACTACATCTCTGCGTAATTGCCTGCTAGATTAAGGACCTTGTAATAGCAAACATCTTTTCCTGATGTGATTAGGATCAAATAGCTCCCTTACATTCACTTCAGTGAGCTAAGCAGAGTGATCTCCTCATGTCATTTATTGGAAATTTGTTTTTCAGTTCTAAAAATCACTCTTTCACCTTTTATTTGAGTCTTTTCCCATTCTTAACATACTCTGTCTGAAAAGGAGAACAGCTGCAGAACTACTAAAATGAGTTTGCATGGCCAATATTGACTCCTTATTTCTATTCAGGAGTCTTCTGTTGATATAGGACCTTAGTTGTTTTTTTCCATCATTCCATAGTGCATAGTTCCTCATCTACCACAATCTACAAATTCTTCTGGAATTTCTACTTGCCAGGAGACAAACTTTTTTTTTTTTTTTTTTTTTTTTTTAACTGTTTCCCATTTTAGATGACTAAGCTGCTTCTTTGAGAGACAGAGACAGCCCCTTCAGCACAGGATGGGGCCCATCCGACCCACAAGTGGCACCACACAGAGCCCTACCCTGTCCTCCCCAAGCCAGCAGCACTGGCCATTGCCAAGCTAAGCTGTAGACCAAGTTAGCCCAGCTCACCATCCTAGCACAACCCACTAGCACCCCCAGGCCAGGAACAGCAATAGAGAAAGATGAGATACCACACACTACTCCAAGACTGTCACCTTTATCAACCATAGTTGAATAACTGAAGAGAGTATTAAATTAGTAGATGAAATTCATTTTCCTTCAAAACATACAGATTCCTATCAATTTCTTTCCCATGTTTTACTGCAACTTAAAGACACCAGGAAGTTACTAGAGAAACAACAGACTATATTTGCAAAAGACAAGCCTACTTCAATGATAGGATAGGAAGATAAGAGAAAATCATTGTATTTGAAAAGAAACAGGGAATATCACAGTGTTATGTGAAAATTCTGCCTTGTTTCTAAAGACTGATATTCCTAAAGACTGGTATTTCTGAGGACAGCACGAGTAACCAGAGCGCCAGCTAATGATTCCTCGGGATACAGCTTTTTGCCTTTAAAAAATGTATGAGGCTTTTTCATTGTGGGTTTTGGGTATAGGAAGTTCTGATTGAAGAAAATGCTGGTGTGGTTTCTCTGGGGTTTCTAATAAGGAAAAAGTGGCTAACTGGAAGAAGTGTTTTCTTGTGGTTTTTGAATTAAATGGTACGTTGGGGAATTTATTTGTGTTTTAAATTTGTGTACAGAGCCGACCCATATAAAAGATGATTCCTATCCAATAAGTCTATATTAGAGACAGGATTTTACTCCCACCCTTTAGCTAATCTTGGTAACTGGTCCCAAGCTCAGGACCCCAGGCAAGTGCAACTTGGCACCGAGTCTTACTCAGCTTCTGCAAGCCTGATTTCCTGGCAGCAATGACCCCTCTCCTGTCTCCTGTCAAAGAAACATCTTTGACTAGACATGCCAGAGTGCAAGACATAACTAAGCCCTTGCTGTGCTTCCCCCAAAAAGCAAGCAAGCTGGATAAGAATACAATTGTAACACATCTGCATCAGACTAACCTCTCTTTCTTCTTCCTGACTCTGCTGGCACCCATTAATCATCTATTTACAAGAGGAGGAGCTTTTTTTTTTTTTTTTTTTTTTTTTAAACCACTGGAGCTTATTTGCTGAATTAAGCTGCCCTGATGAAGATAGTTTACCTCTGTCAGCATCTTTAACAAATTAGGGACCTCATCAGGATTATTCCAAAATGAAAAGAGAAAACAAAAAAAATCTTCTAGGCCATGCAAACAAGAAGACCCTATCTCCCCGTTTTGTGTTACAAGGTTATGCCCCTGCATTTATTTTCTGAGTCAAATCACGAAAAACCTCCACCTGTGAGTGGGAGTGATGAGATGAGCAGGACTGGAGTTCCTAAATCCATGACTCTTGTCACAGTGCCTTATAAGAACAAAACTCGTGCCCCAAACTGCACTTAGCTAAGTGAGAATTTTACAACTTCATGGGTTCATGATGCTAGACCTGTTCTGATTCCCTCTGCAAGATATTTATTGACACTAAGAACAATCAGGAAACATATAAAGAAGAAATAACTTTTTACACTGTGAACACCCTTGATTAGAAACTAGCAATAAATGGAAAGATGCCTTTCACATATATTGGCAAGTTCCTCCATTCATCTGTATTAGCTGGTATTTTTTTATTACTTGCATGTCTGTGCCAAAATCACAAGATGCACTTTTGAAAACTCTATTGTGAAGGTTTATTTAAGTATCCTCACTGTGCTCCCTACCTTCCCCCCAAAAAATGCAGAGAAAAGATTTTTTCAAGAGATGTGCTAATTTTCTCTGAGTTAATTGTGAAAAAAACAACAACAAAAGACAGCCATCTGGTTTGGCTACAGAAACGAAACCAAGTCATAAAAAATTTTCAGCTGGTTCATTTTGGGATCAGGCATTGTAGGAGTGAAAACATAAAAAGTTTGTTTTCTCTTTGTTGGCTTTATCTCTCTGGCATGAAAGGGCCTGGAGAACATAAGCTAAACCCTGGAATGTCTGTAATGTGACCAAAAAGTATTTTTCTTTTATACATATGAATGTACACAGAAGGCCTTGATTCTAATTTATTGAGGGCATCAGCACAAAATGGTTCAGCAGCATGTCTGCACACCTGAACATGCGTATGCACATGTGTATGTATGTTCACCCTAGGGTGAACGTGTCCATACACACACCTGCATATCCATATGCACAACAGCATCACTCAAACATACCTACTTGTTCGACTTCCCACATCTCTGTGTGAATCTGCTATATATTATTTTAAGGGTTTTTAATGTTATCTATTAATTTTTCAAAATCTTTTCTCCACTTAAACAAATTTGCTGATAGCAGTACTGTTTTCAAGCCATTATATGCATTATAAAAATACAGACTATATATCAACCCATATTCTTCAAGAATACAACTTTAAAGAGGGCAATTAACATTAAACATTAAAATGTTTTCTTCTCAAGTAATTTCTTGTCATAAATCAAGAGAGGAAGAAAAACCCTTGACATGCAAGTTTCCACAAGTTGTCTCACAATACTCAGCATCTGCTTTGGGCTTTAAATATAGATACATCTAGGAATACATAATGATTGTGTGTTCCAAAATAGCAGGAGGCAAGTTCCATTTGCTCAAGGAAAATGAATGCATCTCTCAATACTTTCAAGCACCATTTTTTGCTACTACATGACAGGAAAAGCATATTATATTATGAAGAAGAGCTTAGTTGCTCCTGTGCTTTAACAAAACTTACATAAATACAACTTGTTGTATATAGTGTGCATAATAATTTACAAAGAGTTTCCAATTTTCCAATGCTATATTATGGAAGCTCATTAAGAATTAATGGGCAACCTAGGCTATATATCACCACAGGAGAAAAAAGAATGACTTGCTGCATTCTAATAGCTGCTGAAAGACATAAACAACAGCATGATATTTGCTAATCACTGAAACATATCTGCTTTTATAAAGCAACACTATTTGCTCAAAAAGTTCACCTCTCTTGTCCCAGTAGGTAAAATCCTTTGGTTTTCAGTATAGAATAAGGCATAAAAAGATGTGAACAGATATCTGCTAGATTTCCCTTGAAAAGTGAAGTGAATCTCATCCCAATCTCAGTCAAAATTCTGCATCCCAAAACAAGCCCAAAGGAGAATATAAAATACCTTCAATTTCTTTGGCCGAACAACTTTACTGAGGTATCCTTTTGTTTTCTCAACAGCCACAAGGTCTCTTGGCTTTCCAACTGTTTATATAAATATAAGTATCACTTTTCTTTGCTTGACATAAAGACTTACTGTTTTGGTTGACATATTCTAAGGTTTTAAATATACAACTCTGTAGCTCATGCGACTTGGTTGCATTTGTTCTCAGAGTGCCATGGTAAACGAGCAATAGCCCTGATAACGCCTATGGCAGACATCTCTTTGCACTAATTCTCACAAGACAGTACCAAAATAAGCCTAAAATAAACAAAGAAATATCAAAAGTAAAGGAAAGGAGATGGGGGAATATGGCGAGCTTCAGCAAACAGAGAGCAAAATGTGTATGCAGATTTCTTGATATAATTTAAGTACCTTCTCTTATTTTAAGGTATGAGGAAAGTATTTCAGGGACACCTTTAAAAATGAAATGAAAATGCTTTTCTGTATTGCCTGCTTTTCCAAAGCACTGCAGTGAGGACTTAAGTATTACAGCTATTGCCACAAGGTACAGAAAGGGCTGGCATCATATGAATAGTGAACATAAGAAAACAGTTTCTTAATAAGATGTTAAAGAGGAGGCTTTGTCTTAGGGCTCTTTGGAGATTTCTGGTATTATAAATAACTCTGGTGTTTTAAGCAGCAAAACAAACTGCATCACTGTTAGCGTATCTACAGCCTATAGTATAAGGCTCTTACTTTTTGTCCTTGGCTGTACTCTGCAATACATTCTGGAACCGCACAGGGAAAAACAACTGCTTAACCCTTACTTGAGGGCACATGTGTTTACTCTGAAGATTTAAAAGGTTGTATTTTTTAGGTTTCTAGAACACAGGAAGAAAGCACTGACAAAAGTTTCACCTTCTACATTTCTGTGGAGAGAAAAAAAAAGAAAGAAAGAGAAGCAAGGTCATCGAGGGACCCTGTGTGAGCGTGCAGCAGTGAAAACTGCCACCATGACCCCGATGGGAAAGGTGTCTCAGCCTTCATGCTATTCCCATGCAGCTTTTGACTTGCTGAAGGTGGTTGGGCAGAACTTGGAGAATTTGGCACCTGCACAATCACAGTCTGTAAAATGAGTGGTTTAGCTAAACTGTGGTGACCGGGAGTGTCCCTTAACATCAGGGTCAAAATTAATTCTGTTTAGGCCAAGCACATACACACTGAGCTTCTTCCTATGTTCTGTACATTGTACGTGGTTTCCAAGGGGTCCAAATACCGGAGGAAATAAGTGCTTATCTGTAAAAGTCAGGAAAACAGAACAACAAAGGTGGAGGGAATTAAAAAAAACTTCTTTTGCTGTCCTACCCCCAACTGAGAAGAGCTTGGCGCTTCCTCCTATTCCCAGCTGTTTCTAGTGCATTTGGCTTTAATCAGGTGCAGGGCAGGAACTCAACATCCTGTTGCCTTGCTCTGATTAGGAGGAGTCAAATTCTACAAATTGGCAGATTTCTTCTTTTAGTGTTCCTTATTTGATGAATCATTTGTTTTAAAGTATTTGGAAAGGGCCATTACCAAGGCAGCAGATCCAGCCTGTTGCTATTTCAAGTCTATTTATAACCCTCACACTGCACAGTTTCAGCTGAATGCAATTTCTTCATCTTTAGGACACAGAAAAGAACCATCCTGTTAAAGCAGTGGCACAAAAGACAGATCTATAACCAATAACAAGATAGTAAAACAACAGAGAAGGGATGATTGTGAAATGGCATCTTTGGGTTACCTAATGATCCCCTCTTTAACACCCATTCTAAATGGACATTAAGCCAGTTTAAACACTTCAATGATTTAAACTATTCCTAAAATAAACCTTGCAAGCTTCACCTAAAATCTGAAAGCCATGCTATCTGCCTTT
>JAUBOD010000147.1:854616-880452 GCA_032353885.1 Nothura maculosa
CTTCAATGATTTAAACTATTCCTAAAATAAACCTTGCAAGCTTCACCTAAAATCTGAAAGCCATGCTATCTGCCTTTCTACTTGACTCTTTTCTTTTGAAGGTTTTGAAGTTAGCACTGCCTGCTTTCCCACACTTAGCAGCAACAAACCTGCAATTCTAAGCATGTAACTTTGGGGGTCAGAGAGTTACTAAATCAATATCCAGGTACAGTTTAGAAAAGGAGCATAAGTCATTAAAGACTTTATCTCTTTGTTCAATACAAAGGTAATTAATTCTCTAACTGAAAATGCTATAAAAATGCATTTAAAAAAGTGTACAGAAAACATATCATACAAATATCTAAAAAATTGCATCTCCTTCAACACCAAAAAACAGCAATTACATGTCAGGAGCACATGCTTTACTTCTCCTTTTCACTTTTCTTTTTGCTCCTGATTTAACTTACTAGAAGCAAGTCAAAGAAGGGATAAATTCTACCCTACCCATCCACAGGATTTCCTCTTCCTTCTCTC
Organism: Nothura maculosa; assembly: GCA_032353885.1. Taxonomy (NCBI): domain Eukaryota; kingdom Metazoa; phylum Chordata; class Aves; order Tinamiformes; family Tinamidae; genus Nothura; species Nothura maculosa. The sequence goes on from JAUBOD010000147.1 coordinate 855,130, forward strand.
TGCTTTCCCTTCTCTAACTTAAAAAAATACATAAATACATGCCACTAATCACACTAGAAGTATATTAGAAGTAGGAATAACTTTCCAAATTATCCTTATCATTTATGGAAGTATCTCTCTCCCAACTCGCACATTTGGGAAGTTTAGAAATAAATATGTGTAAGTTTGGCTTAGATGCCAATCAATCTGGGTTCACTGCAGAGCAAGAAGTTGCTGGAAACACAGTAGATGGCATCAGCTTCTATATGTTAGTCAAATTAGTTGCAGCTCAGAAAGCCGACAGTACTGCACTTTGCTTTCAGTTTTTCATCACCCCAATTACAAGCTGCCACCCAATTTTACAGTGAATTATATCTAAACCATCATCTGCCACACAAAAGTCTAGGTCCTGTATGCTTGCTAAAAATGTCTCACTGGTAAAATACAATTCCATACTAGAAAAAAAAGACAAGAGGCCTACAGATATCCCCCCAACAAATCAGCAACAGCTCATAAGAAGCCAGATCCCAAGAACTAGATTTGCCTGGTGACGTTAAGTGGCCAACAGATGTCAATTGGGAAACCATCTCAATAAAACTCGGATTAAGACTTTTCAGATGCTCTTCCGAAGAAAAGCAGTTGCAATAGAGAAAGAACTCAGATCAGTTCCTCACTGACTCTCTCAGCTGGGTCTCAGCTTAGAAAAGCTCCAGGTATTGCCATCAGGCAAACAGGAAGGCATTGCAGTAGAGTCTTTCACTGAAGGAACACTCAAGGAAGTTTAAATATTTGGATTACATTGGCCTAGATTTCAGATCCAGGCAAATAGAAGGTACAGAAAAATCTTATGCCAGTGTTTTACCCAAAACATACTGATGATACAGGTTTCATAAAAAATATAGATCTTAGGAGCAATGAGGAGCTTAACAATAAATCATTATGTGAGAGAGGTAAAGATAACTGACATGGATTCTTTGAAGCTCTCCATTCTCTTGTTTAAGAAAGAAGTGTTAGAAAGAAGCTTGCTTGATAATTCTGTCAATCATTAATCAAAACTGTAATAAAACCAAGTATCTTAACAAATGCTAGTGCAGACTACCTGTACGTAAACTTTAAAAAGTCAACTTTAAAGAAGCTATCAGTAACATAATTTCAAATTAAAATTTTAAATGTGTTTTTTTTCCTGTGACATTCACTACTTATTCACCTCAAATATAGCAGAAGAATATCAGATTAACTGCACTTCCTTCAGATTTGAGCTTATTTGTTTATGCTACATTTCCAGTATAACATAGAGCGAGTATTTCCATTCTGATCTTTTTCTCTTCTTTTCCAAGTGTCTCACTTGAAAATCTACAAATGATTTTAGTCAACTGGTAGATAAGCATTATACATATATTTAGTTGCAGAAATTACTCTTGTTCTGTTGTGCCTATCCAAACTAAGTTTAATTACAAATTCTATCTCCATTTTGTTTCTAAATGTGCCGATATGCTTCATAGGATAGGTTTTGGAATTCTGAAATATTCAACAAAAACAGAGAAAAATCTTGAATTTTTATTTCCAGTGATGTAGTGATGGAAAACATTGAAAGGTTTGTTTTTTTTTTTTACCTTAATTTGGAAACACATCACATTAGGTCAGGATAGATAGCATAAGAGAAGGCGTGAAGCAGTGATGGACTTGGACTTTTGCTCCCATTTCTCAACATAGGTATATGAACCACAATTAAAAAGTATTCATCTAATTTAAAATTTTGAGTTTTTGCTCAAAGGAATTTCCTGCCTTAAACTGTACTTTGGGACAGGGTTTTTGGGGAGATGGTAGTATGTGTTTTAAAAGTAAAATTTATCCTTTGGAGCAGGTATGTATTCCTTCATAAAAATCTCTGCAAGCCTGTACATGATTAAATGAGCCATTAGAGCATTTACTGACACATATCAAAGGAAATGCATTTTCTAGAGCCAACACAATCCACTTGGTAAATAAATACATTATTCCATAAACATACCAATTTTTATAAAGCTGTTTTGCCAATGGACTGTACTGCCTCTGTGAGCCAAGACAGTCAGTTGGCTGCATTTTCACATCCCAGAGCATTATGAGAATTGTTCACAAGGAGTCTGCAAGCATTTAAAAATAAATAAAGCACTGATTTTTGTAGGTTTGGGTCAGGTTCAAGTCTAGTGTATAGGTGCAGCTCCATATACGCTTACAGCAGAGCTCCCCTGGTTGAACAAACCAATTCTTTAAGCAGCAGCTAAAACAACTATGCACTGATGTCCTCCTCATCTAAAAGGGGAAGTATTCTTGTTTTCTGATTCACTGAGGTAAAACATGCTAAGTGCCAGTGACGCTTTTCCCAGTTGTGGAACAAGCCTCCAAAAACTAAATGACACTTTTAAAAGACGTGTCCTGCAAACACAAACATTATTTTCTTTAAACTTGTGTGTAGCACCTTCCAAACATTTCCATGTTTACAGCCAAGCTCCAGATTTAATGATAAAGTTTCACTGGTGCACAAATTAGTATTACTTTCATACATACACAAAACATAAAATCCTATTTTTTGCACATATAGAGCAAACTACCCACATTATGTAAAACGGACTCAGTTGGATCTTTCCTTCTATAACCAGAAGACAAATATAAATGTATATTATATATTAAACTTAAAAGGCAGAATTATTGGAATATAGCTTCAACATCATAGTGACATTTTAATCAAAATATCCCAAAAAAGCCCTTTCTCCCCCTCCTCCCCAACAGATGGTGGAAACCAGTTCCTGTTAAAGGACTTCTAAAGCACATTCTCTTAAGGACTCCATATCACAGTCCTAAGAAGTAGAAAAAAAAAAGTCTTCCCCTCCCCTCTTTTCCACTTCCCTTTTTCCACTACAGCAAAGGATGCCAGAAGTGTTAAGGTCATTAGCCAGTTGGTTTTTGCCTTGCACACATACGCTCATTAGTCAAACCGGATCTAATAAGATAGCTGTCTCAACATCTTTCTTTGGGATGAAGAAAGGACAGAAGGGCACATGAATTTCCTCTGCTGCCAGCACCTTAATTAACCCCAGCACAAACACTCACGCACACTTACCAAAGCAACAGCCCTGCTTCCAGTGGGAGCAGATCTGCGCTACCTGCAGCACTGTGAGGACCTCACCTGCAACTAAATCCAACCAGTTACCTGAGCATAAAGGTCCCCTCCAATCTGAGCATGCAGTAGGTGGCTACTCGAAAAAACATACTGCCATCAGCCAAAAAAGCTGACATTTACTGTGACATACACTGGTGACAGAAACAGCTTCCGTGAATACTCTATTGTAATGAGATCAAGGTAAACACAATACGTGACATTTCAAAATTCCACCTTTTCACACTAGGGCTCAGGAAGAAGACTGCATAAATATCACGATGGCATACCAGTGTGCTTCCACCTCTTTTATTTAAACATAGCTCTGTAAGGCTGGTACCAGGATTCAGCTCTGCCATTGACTTCCACTGCAAATTTGAGCAAGTCCCTAAAAGCGAATAGGTAGGTCCTTTGCATTTAATGACAAAGTTCCACTTGACTGCAATACATTTAAGATTTCACCCTCCATCACAATGATTTTCAAAATTCCCGAATATGAAGAATTTCTCCCAGCTACTCTTCTTTCTACAGCTTGAAACCATCTTTTATTTCATCATCTTGTTGCTTATACCCTAACTGTATCACTGGTAGTCTCTATCTCCCTTTGTCATGGCGAACGTCTTGAAGAATCACAGCGTCTGCAGAATGGCATTTCAAGGACTGTCCTCCAATTGAATCGTCCTCTAGGATGAGGAAGGTTGAGGATGCACAACTCCCACTTCCTGGACCATTGATTTAAGCACCAGAAAAGCAGAGGACCACTCCAGCCAAGTTCTGAATGAAAATTACTATGACTGTAAAAGTCAATAAAATGAGCTCTGTCTTTGGGAAACGAGGGGGCTTAAGCTCTTTCTCTGATTCTCCCTATAAAATAAATTCCCCCTCTGCTCACAAGGGATCTATGAAGAGTCCCTTACATACTGTAGCTAGTAGAGGGTTACACTGCTAAGATATTTACTAATTCAGATGATGGTCCTTTAATGTTCCACAAGTGCAAACAGCCCTCTGGAAGTGGATGGCACACACTGATGAGCATATGGCTATAACTGTATGGAGCTGGGACAGAGAGGATGGAGCAGCATCTCGGAGAAAACCTCTACCTGTCCCGCTCAACACCATGGAACCTGACCAGAGTAGAGCTGTCTGTGCCAGCTCAGTGTTGGACAGACTCTTTTAAAGGCTTTTTAAAGCCTGACTGATTACCTACAGATTTGCTACACAGTATTAGCAGAGGGCAGAAACCCTAAAAAAAAAAATCCCCAAACAACGAAACAAAATGCCAGTTGCAGTTATATCTGGCAAGTTTATGAAGAATGACTGAAGCACAAGCTTGCTGATGTTGAACTGGGAGGAGTGTGGAATTCTTCAGTACAAACACCAGATTTTCTAAATTAGGCATATAACTGCTACTAAAGTGGGAAAAGGATAAAAAAGGTAACTGCCTGTAGATGTATTCTAATGGTGTATTTCTGGATGCTTACTGGGAGGAGGAATGGGGGCCATGGAGGGAAGAGACTAGGAAGAAGGGTCTATGAAACCCATAGAGTGAGATTAAGTAGCTAGTACAGAATACAACACTACCTTTTAAATTACCAACAGGTAGGATAAAAACAGAAAAGATCAATTAACCTCGGCTGTTGTTGTAATTTACAAAGTATTTCGGACAAAAATTGGCTTTAAGACTTCAGCAATACCTCATGAAATTTTCGTGTTTCCTTTTACTTCAGTTCTGACTAGTTAAATCCCTTATCTGTCATTAGAGACAAGCTACCTTAAACCTAACCTCTCCTATCCAATTAATTTAATAATGTTGTAAACCCAGGGCTTGCAATATTAACCTCTCTTTCACAGCAATTGGTCTGCAGCATTGGTAGATATATTGAGCAAAAGGAGTTAATATAAAGAGAAACATTTTTCTGTTAAACTTAAATCCAATAAAGAGGAATAAATGAATGAAAATTAAACCTAGACAAATAAGAACATCTGTACTGGAAGATGCATTTGAATTTCCAAACACAATGTTATATTATTGGTACTTAACTGCATGTTGCTGTTCACAAGTAGAAAAGATATCTAAACTTGCAATTTTATATGCTGTTATAAATCCTTGATCTTATAAATACTAGTATTTAGATTTATATAAAGTTCTGTGTTTAAAGTTCTTCCCAAATATGGCAGATACCTCTGAGATTTGAGTGAGTAAACCCTGTTAAAGTTCAGTTAACCTATGGAATTCAGTTCCTCCAACAGACTATCAAGAGTACAGCACATTCTATGGCGTTTTCATTTTTGCTTTATAACTGGAAAATCTGATATGTTTCCAAATTTAATTAGCAAGAAAATTTTTTTTTCCTCATTTCCAAAGACATCTCATGTAACTACTCTGAGCACGGAGCGGACTAAACAATGCAGCTTACTAGCATGGGACAAAAGGTCATTTGGAAGGGATGTGCCTTTAAGAACTTACAAAGGCTTCATCCTCACTCCTGTATTAAAAGAGGAAGCATATCTCAGTAAAGGAAGGATGCCCACTTTAAATAAGGAAATGAGTTTGCAGGATGTACACATGCTGCTTTCTATTAATGATAAGCAAAGTCTACAGAAAAGGCAAGAGCCTTCTTTAACTTTGGCAGAAGTCGTCTTCTTGCGGATTACCTGCAAAGAACTTCAAAATAAACAGACTGCAAATAAATGTCCTCTACCATTTTTAATCTTGATTTATGTATGTATAATGGGGATTAACAATAGCTGATTATTGTTTTCTACAGACAAGAGAGATAATTACTGACTGATGGTTTTATATGCAGACCAGAGGTGACAGCAGTAGCTTGAGGAACCCAGAATGCCTGGTTGTAATACTTGACATTTGCTTGTTCAAACTGGATTTCATAAGTAAAGAGGCCAGCCAAACTTGAAGTCATCTGAGGATTTGCAGTTTCTCTCTTTAAGAGTAATAAACTGTCACAAAGTGATTATTATTTTCTATTAAAATCCTCTAATCTGTTTATACATCTAATAAAAAGGACCCTGCTTTGCAGCAAGGAAGTAGGCATTCACTGAACATCTGAGCACACATTTTGAATAAAAATAGAAGTTATAGACTTCTTTGCCATAGTATCATTTCACTGTTCTTTGGTTACATGCTATGTGACCACTAAGCTGAGGAGAACACAGTATCATTTATTGTCCCAGACAATAAATTTAAGACGGCTCTAAGGCTTTTTAAGGCTTGGAGACTGAACAGGACATATAAGTAACTATGCACAAAAGTCCTTTATAATCAGGTAGCTATTTAAAAATATTTATACACAAACATGCACATGCATTCTTTATATAGATGTACAAATCTATCCACATGTACTTTCAGATTCAGATACAACAGTAAACTCAAAGGAAGCTCAAAAAAAAAATCCCAGTGAATGCACACTAGTCTCACATTCCCCTCAGCAATTCCAGTATTCAGTGTTCCCTTACATTATTATTACTACTTCATAAAACATTCAGAGTTTCAAAGGGCACTTTCTGCTTGTTCCCCCTCTCCTATTCCCCTCTAGAGTCTATAAGACAACCGCAAATTCTGGCTGGCTTAAAACACTGAGCAGACCTTGCACAGTATTTCCTTACAGCTGCTCAAACGCAGCAGGCCTGCTAGCCCACTACAGTGGGGAGCACTCCACGCAAAAAGGCTGGTTCCCACTCTCTGGCACCCACCTTCTGCTCTGTGCAGTGCTCAGCACATCCAGCACAGGGCCAAGGAACTCCTTAAAAGCAATATCGATGGACCAAATTAAAAGCAAAAATTCATCTCTTTTGAATTGGCCAGCTTGGCTTACACTCTATACACCACAAAAATATGGCTTTGTTTTTATGTTGCCTTTGTTAGGCTTTTATAGCAAAATCCACAGCCGATCTTCTGAACAGCAATAAGCTGCAAAAGGAAATATTGGCATGGAGTTAGGAAGAACTGTATATTAAAGCAGCTAAAATCCTTATTTATCCTACACCATATTACAGAAACAAGTGGAACAATCCCAGGCACACAGACATCAGCACACATTAAGTACTACTATACTACAACACTGCAAACTTTCAACATCATTGTTTTCTGCTCACAAGTTAATCATATATGCTACCTAAAGAGTAAGCTTTAAAGAAATGGTTTGAATAAAACTTCAAAAATTCTAATTTTAAAAAGTAAAAGTCTTATTACACTAGGATTATTTGTACAAGTACTTTTGGAGGTGTCAACATTTCCATTATACACCCATGTGTTTAATATTTTATTATTCAGTTGTAAAAAACTGCTGTTAGGCTGAAACTTGCCAATTTTTTTTTATTTTGGTTTGCAAAAAATTAGACTGTGTATTATGTAAGTTTTCTTTTCTATCTTTTTTTTTAAAGAAAATTAAAAAAAAAAAGAAAAGAAAGCAAGAATTACTAGGATAAAGCTCTTTTGGGTGCTTGAATAACTCCAAAGCAAATAATTTTCCTTAAAAGTGTTTCTACGTATTTACGGGAAAGAGGAAAGAGGGAAATTAAAACTGACCAAGCAATTTCATTTATAAATGTAAGTTTCTGTATCTGTTTTTTTCAAACAAACATTCGTAAGGATTTTCAGTGAGCAGACTTTATACACATGTATGGCAACCAAATGAATATGGATAAACCACAACAGGTCCCAAGAGTTGTTACTGTCTATTGGGTCAATCATACCCAAACTGAGAAGGATTTACAGGCTGGACCATAATGGCTCCTTAGGACCCATTACTTTTTGATGGGTAAATAATACATGTTTTCTAAACTACTGCCATGCCAAAATATGTGTTTGCCCTTCAAGCTGTAAAGGTTCCAAGTAAGCTAATAGAATTTATCAGGTAAATAATACTTTTACAGAAGCAAAATACATGTTTAACTAAACAAATAACACACTTAAACACTGACTGAAATATGTAGGGAAGCGGGTAGAAATACTGTGTATTTTTAGAAGAATATTGGAAATTGATGAGCAAAGAAAAGGGACTTAAAGTAACTAGAAACAAAATAATAAATATTTAGTAGGGATGAGGGTTTTCCCATTTCCCAAGCAAATTTATAGAGCATTGTCTGAAAATACCTGTCGAAAATCAGGCCCTAAATTCCATCAATGTAATGGCTACTGAAGCATTGTGTGTAGAAAAAGAAACTGGAGATGTTATAACCCTCCAAGGCTGTATAGGCCATCACATTTCTCTAGTATTCTGCATTTCATAAGACATCCTGTTATTAACCCATTTTCCTGACCTCATCCCAGGACACTGCTCTGTCATCACACCTCTCTTGTCTCCAAACTGTCTGATCTCCTCAAACCTTCCTCCCAGATTTGCCTGGAGCACATGGGGAAAGCACCGATCAAAAGCATGAGAATTAACCTGACAATATTGGGAAGTGAGGAAGAGCAATCCCAGAGCTTGGGAAGGGGAGATAACGTACAGAGATGGTGCACAGAGAATCAAGGAGGAAGGAACAGGAAAAAAAGGAAAAAAAAAAAAACCTGAAGGGGAAGAAGCTGAGGGCAAAGACAAAGGGCAAAGGAGGAAAGGAAAGATGAAAGCACAACAGGCATGAAAAGAGACAGGAGGGAAATAGATGTCCCACGTTTTGGAATTTGAGAGTCTGCAGTCTTTATCTTGCCCCGAAGCTTCAGCAAACTTAAGACATGGTTCAAACAGCTTCCACACACAGTGACCTCAAGCAAAATGATCAACCCAAGCTCAGAAAGGATGCTAGTGGCCCAGCTCTACTTTAAACAGATTTGTTGTTGTTGTTGTTTTAAATAAAATGGAAGTAATTCTGCTTATTCTAAACTGTATATCCATAGGTATCAGATGATATGTTAACAAGACTGAATGACCATGCAATGCTCATTACCCATTTGCAGATATGGAGTCTAGTCATGACATGGCAGGCACATCCTAATTAAAATTAACAAAGCTAAAAAACATACGCAAAATAGTGGCTTTGGGAGGGACAGGAAGAAACATTTGACAACTATGTTTAAGCAGAACTGAAAACAGTAGTAATGATGAAAAGAGAAACTGAAGCTTGACAAAGTGCTGCCACTGCTATGAGAGTGGCATCCCGGTAATCAGGTGTCAGAGCCTCCACTTTAAAGACAGTTCCTATTCTGACCAGTTACTGCAGGCAGTTAAAATGAAAGAAAAGCTAGAAAAGTTAGTGAGAAATTCTGTGCTCTTTTTGTGCTGTAGCCCAGGTAAACCTTTACTTTTGGGGAAGGGGGAAGCAGATAATAAAGCCAAATACTCGAACATGACTTAAATTTAGGTACAGCAGCAAAAAAACTGTTCTTCTTTTCCCTTGTTTGGAGAGCTCTTCCAAAAGGGAAGGTGGCAAAGTCTGTATTGATAGTTTTGAAAATGGTCCTGCCATTTAATAAAAAATTTCTTTTATTTCTGCCAGAAGGACAAAACGAACAAGATTTTCCAAATCCCATCACTGCCTCCCTTCATTTCTCGGGTTAACAATAATTCTTGAAACAACAGGGCTGGTCAAAACATCATTTGTTCATGGTTCTAGAAACAAAGGACATTCTATATCCAATCTGGACTTTCTACAATAATATTCAAATCTTACCTTTGACACTCAGTACAATATGAAAGAGAACTTTCTATTTACATATCAAACAAAAAGTCTTAAAAATTATTTACACTGGAGGACAATGTTTTCTCACTTAAAATCATGTATATTTTATAAAAACAATATATAACTAGTGATGCACTGGCAATGTATCAGTGTTTTAATGTATTTGTCCTGCAAGAAGAAAGCTTGTTTCATCTGGAAAAAAGGACCCAGTAGGCTTCCTTTGCATATAAAAATGCTAAAATTAAGTTTGCTTTCTGAAAAATATATTCTCCTTTTGCAGACAGCTTTCAATGTTAAGTCAAATGAGGTGCTAATAAAAAATTTAGTTAAAGAGCAATACTAGAAGCAGCATCCAGAAATACCTTTTCAAAGGAATCTACTAACAAAACAGCTTTCAGAATACAGCATTCAGAATTGCATGCAATCAGTCCTCTTGAATATTAACACTATACTACAAATATCTTCAGGAATAATCTCTTGTATGTTTTAGGAAGCTTGTAGATGCTCACTATTCAAAAACACAAAAATATAACATTAATTCCAGATTTAGAGATTGTAAAGGATCACATGAAAACTTAATATGGGATGAAAAATGGCAGGAAATAGTTATATTTATTGTATCTACCTATCGATAGGTATAACCAGCTCTCTGTATCTACAATCAGTGAACCAGCCAATTCTCTATTTGGACCCTGCCCGGCAAAGAGAGGCAAGAACTGATTTCCTGGATCCCAAGGACTTTGCTCACTTACCTAAAGCTCAAGGTTCATCAGGTTGCAAGGTTCTTTTGCAGCTGCCATGCTTCAAGGTGTCCTAGCCTACTACAGCACCATTTATCTCTCTGGCCATCTAAACACTCAGGCCCTCTAATCACTGCCACTTATCCTATTCTTTAAAAGTGTAGCTGTTTGGTGCAGTTTGCCTTCCCAGCATAGCCTGCATTCTTCTCAAACACCTGATGAGGCTCTGCCAGCCTGATCCTCAGAGGAAAAATCCCCACTCCTGCAAGCCACCTCCTTTTCCCTTGCATTATTCAACAGTAATAGTGAAGATGGTCAAAAGATTAACTTAGAAACCAAATTTGTGCTCATGATGTGAGTCCAGGGCTGTAATCCCTTCTCCCTGCCCCTGTTGCTTCCAATTTCCTGTTTGGGACTTCTAGTAAGATGAAAGGTCTTTAGTGACTCATCTGAAGATGGCCCTGTCTTAATATCCTTTTTCAGGTCCACGTAGGTTCCCCATTTGGTGAGTAACAGGGATATTTTCCATTATAGTTCTATTTCAAAATCTAGAACATCTGACAGATTTAATTCAATTGCACATACACCAACTAAGATCACAAATTAGATCTTGCAGAGTTAGTTACATATATCGATCACACCAACTCAGCGAACACATGAGCCACCAAATCGCACAAATATATACTGTAATTATCCAAGGGTGCAATGACCAAAGAAAATCTCCACATTCAAACAGCCTCTCTTGCCTTTAACATTATCCTCTAAGGATTAGAAAGTCAAAGAATAATTGTACTGCCTGTTTTTGCTAAACTTTGAACATCACTAACACTTTGTTCCTCAGAACTCATGATACTTAACCAGCCTCCTGCTTACCGACCTCTGACTCTGAGGTATGTTCCACAATTGTATAATCTGAAATGAGTCGTGGTATAAAGATCCACAAAAACTGGCCCCTATTCCTTCTGAATACAAGGCCTGCCAACAGTCTATCCTTGGCAGTGATTCTTCTTGCTCGGAAAAAAAAAACAAAAAAAAAAACAGAAAAGAAAGTCCATACATAAAATTCCTAAACTTGAATTTGAACATCTCCACCAGTGATACATTAGGATACTACATCGGTTACTATTGATAATAACCATAACAAGCCCTTTAAACTCACCTCAAAACCAGGAAAAATAACCTACATCCTCGTTGCTTTCTAGCATTTCTCAGACTACTACTTTATAAAGCCTTTTAATCTCATATACTGCAATAGCAATGCCAGGCCAGCAGCTGGATGGAAGGTCTTGGGAGGATGTTTTCCATAAATACGGAAGAAGTTACACTGAGTAAAATAAGATCTATATTTAAGCAATCTTCAAGGATGTTTCTAGGTAGGAATTTGTCAGCAGAAATAACATTTCAGTTAAGAAAAATTTAGAGAAATCTTCACCAAAACCCCTTTTGGGAGGTACAGAGTATACAGCAATGGTCTTGCTAGGTAAAACTACAGAAGAGTATTTCCATTCTAGCTATGAAAGTCAATCTGTCTGGATTTATTTCATCACTGATATCCTCAGTGACTGTTTCAAGCAATTTTAAACATATTTGCACATTCTTCTGTGCAAATATATTCTGTAGAATAAAATGTGTATGAAGAGCAGATTGAGTCGGATAAGTTGCCTATATGAATTATAAAATGAATTTTTTAGAAAGATTTCTGAGAATTTTCTGGATCAAAGATGTTAAAAGAATGTTATTTATTACATTTATAAGGAAGTGGATTAAATAAGTAGCACTAGAATTCAAGCTCTCCACTCTTCCACATTTCTTATTCATTTGCTACATGTGAGGAAAGGAATGAAAACATGGTCTGGTTACAGAACTCATTTACACAAGTTCAAAGACTGATATATAACTCATTAACAGGATTTGTGATAGTTCTGTCAATGTAACCCAAGTGAATTGTTTCTAGACTTCACTGGTATGCCATGCAAATGCTGAAATTCAGAACTAGTTGAATATTTAACATTCCCTCCTCCTACCCTATCTCCAAGAAAAGCCTTCTGATGGCAAACATTCCTCATACAAAAGGTCCGTTTCAGAAAGTCATCACAAGAATATTCCAGGAGAAACAGAACCACAGCTTGGGACCTGCTCTGCCATCAAGATGCCCAACAGCAGGGTGATGTTCAGAAGATGGCAGCATCATGAAATTCAAAACATTCCTGGTGTGCAGGAATTATCATCCCTCTGGATGCCTGTGGCCTGCAAGGTGAAGCACTATGCTGTAGCTTGCCAAAAATCAGCAGTTTCAGTCCATGTACTTCACTAGCTGAGAGACTTCAAAAACCAGTATTCCAATGGGCCTTCCCACATCAGGACCTGTGGGATGTCTCCTGGCAGAACAGCAGGCCATCCCAGCCAATTTCTTTCCACAATTATTAATCTCAAGAGCACAGCTTGGAAATCTTAGAGCACATCTATGAGCTACAGGCAGCATACGAGATAAGGGGGAAGAAGGGGGACACAGGGTACCCAAGCAGCACCACAGTCATTGCTCTAATGAAGATCCCACAGCCTTTGGGCACCTGCTGAGAAAAGAAGTCATTTCCAGCAAGTTACCTAACTTAGCCAGGAAATAATTCCTCTGTATTAACCTCTAGCTAATAAAAAGAGGTGATCCCACATCCCTCCTTCTGGAAAAGAACTTAAATAATCCCCATTTCTGTTTTTTAATTCACTGTACACCCTCTTAGATGCTGGGTGGTCTGTTATTCTACCCTGCAACCCCAAAGGTATCCAGCTGCTGCAGTGCATTGGGTTTGGCCAGGTTCTGCTAATCTACCTCGCTCCCCACATTAAACCTCCGTATTTTGATTTTCCGGGCCCAGGAATAGCTCTAATTCAAACTAAAATACTGCCCACGGCTCTCCTAGACAATTATGCATAAAAGCTTGCAAAAAGTCCACCAATTTCACCATCACTCTCAGATTGTGAATAGACTTGGAATTAATCTTCTTGGTTTCTTTTCTGCCTCACTGAAACAACATTGAATCTGAGGAGCTAGGTTTGCCTATGTAGCCTTTATGAAGGCTACATATGTACATACGTATGAAGGCTACATATAACATTTGTGGGTTTTTTTAATTAACAAAGCAAACCCTGAAGAAACTGATGGGTTAGTTTCCTTGCTGCAAATGTGCTCCGAACCTGCTCTTCAAAAGCTATTCAAAAATCTGTCTATCTGTCTATCTTTGAACCTAATTTTGTTATATAGAAGAAGTGAAGAAATAGAATGGAAATAAATAGAAAATATATGTATGTCTATTCACATGCAGTATCTGAGCCAAAGACATACCACTCACTGATTGATTGATCACTGGTTGGTCTGGTCTGCTATACTAGCATTGAAATGGATATGCTGACACTCTTCAAAAAGGGGAAATAGCAAGAAATAGGGGTTTACCAGAAAGCAATAATCCCCATACCAGTGCTCTGAAATCCAAATTTTAGCCACTGCATATTTTAAATATATACGCCTACACTTAACTGTGATGAGGAAAATACCTTTTAAAAATTATAAATGAAACCCTTGGAGCTGCCCTTGGTTTCTTCTCCCTTCAAGCTCATGGGGAGCTAAGCCCGAGGTCGGCCATGCCCCCTCATACAAAGCTGTTCTTGTCACGAGCTCCACGGCACAGAGTGCACATATCAAAAAGCAGCTGTTGGGTGACAGGCTGGGAAGCTGGGGCTGACTGAAGTGGTTAACTCACATCCCTTGCCCATTGATAAAGTGCTTTGATAAGCAGGCCGAATGGGGGAAAGCCAGCACAAGAGCCAGAGCTGTGACTCTCAGCAATGAATGTGAGACTTGTTTGGCAGAAGCAACCTGAATCTCATGCGTGGCCTTGTCCAGTTGTTGCTTTTTACCCGCCCGCCCACGGTTGCTTTTAGTAATGCTTACTTTCCTCCTTTCGCAGCAGAACCAATTCTTTGATATGTCCAAGCAATATCCTGTGCATATGGGAAATAAAAATAGAAAACCCTGCTAAAAAGCTGCCCTTAGTGCAACATTTTATAGAAGTGTTTTCGGCAATTCAGAATGTTACCAGCAGTGTAGCATTAAAAAAGGCTCTATATTGGAAAATGCCTGTCTGAATTAACCACAAGTCAGGAACACGTGGGCATAATTTTTCTTTTTGCATTTTTATGCTAACATAAAATTATCTAAAGAAAAACAAATCTCAGAGTTAATTTCAGAGCCTCAGCTAAGCATCTCTGGAAATAAACTTGTTGGTTTACATAAAACTTTATATAAAAAAACTACATCTCTAAAATGCAACATTTGTGAAAAGAGGAATGTCCAACAGTTGCATTTATTTAAAAAATAACTCTGCTAATATGGAGATATTTTTCTTTTACCATGCTACCTGGGTTGTTTAGACAGTACATACACACACATTTATACATTATAAAAAGTTTCCAATTTTGCAAAATGATTTTTTACAATCAATCACAAAAAAATCCAATTTGATTCAATCTGAAGTAGGTGTATTCCAAACTGTCTCTCTTGCTCAAAAACAAAAGCCTATTACCTTCATAGTAAGGCTGAAATTTTGCTACAGTGGAGATGTACGATAGGACATTGTGAATATTCTTCCACAATGTTTTGTTTTGCTGTGTCTGCAATTCTGGTAGTCTTTGAAAGTGGGAGAAATAAATTACTTAGCAATTCTTGCTTGACCTCAAGAGAACTGTACTATTGCTATAGCATAAAAAAGAGTCATGTAGATGGTTTTATGGCTTCGTGTGTGCTAGCTTATTTACAGTGTAAGAATATTTCTAAATAAAATAAAAGTTCCTCCAGTTGCACGCTCTCCAAAAAACTTTTTAAAATTTTTTTCTGTGATTAACATAAATTACTCTATAGAGGTAACACTGCACTGTGAGATCAGCAAGAAATATTTCAAAAAAATTTACTACTGTCAAATAGATCAGACATTCTTTTGCTGTTCACATGTAATCAAAGATACATAAAATTTATAAATAATTATGTATATGTATAACATTTAAAAAAGGATAAAACTATTAGTAGAGGGACAGTATTGGTACAACTTGAAAAGCTAATTAGGAACTGTTTAAATGAAAAATCCTCCTAAGTAATGTCTTCACAATAAATAGCTAGCCAGATTTGTCTGTCAGTGCTGAAAGTGCAATTAATTTTCAGGAAAGCTCTTACTATAAATTATGAGTATCAGCAATCCTCTCAGCATTTAAATTACAAGTATTTTATTATGAAGTGCACAGTTTTTCTTTTATTCTGTTCTCATCAAAAAAAAAGAAAGAAAGATCATTTATTTTACTTTCTAAACTTTCTGAACTACCGTCACTGAAAAATACTGTTCAAGAGGAAACCAAAAAGCCCTGGCTGGCAACAGAACAGAAATCTTCAGGTGAACGAATGCACACAGGTCTAATCTGACCCTTTTGCTTTACTTATTTAGAAAAATAAATCAATATCAAGATATTATTATTGAAAATGGACAATTAATTCTATCCGTTTCACATTTCTCAGAGCAACAGAAGTTTGCAACACTGCTAAGCTTCCATGTCTACTTTTGATAAGCAGACCTTGATAGAGAGACAGCTTACTAGTTCATTTCAAAAGTCGATAATATCTCATCTTTATTGCTATCCTCACTTGTAGTTTGTCTCTAAGAAAGCTGCACCACTTCTCCTTTGCAGGAAAGATGTCCCTGGAGGCACAGCACCTCCAGCTCCATCCCTTATGTACTCAGTCCCTCACAAACTTCACACCAACTCGATCTCCTACATTAAGGTATGCAAGGCAAGGCTTAGCCATTACTGCGAAACTCGCCAGGATGAAGTCTCCCCTGACTGTTTTATAAGCCAAAAAGACTGGCACCAGTAAGAATCACAACCTCTTTCTCTATACATACTAGGCAATGGCATCATTCAGAAGAGAAGACAAATCCAGTGCAGCCGTTCTGGGGCTTGCAGATGTCTCTTTGGGGACCAGTTCACTTGTTGCAACATGAAGTCAAGGCAGAAACAACTAACCATGCCAAAAAAGACTGACTTTTGGGTGGGAACTCTGTACTGCCTATGATCTAGTTATGCCTGTAGCCTACTAAATACTTACATCAAACTACTTCTCATAATGGAAATTTCTGCTTTCAACATAAACTACCACAATGGCTGCAGGACTGAAACCAGAAGATGGACAATTTTCCTTTCTTTCTCATTCTTAGGAACACAAGTCAGTAGACTCAAACTAGGAATACAGCCACACTTTCCTTTCAAGTTTTGCTTTCAGATACAGCCCATGCCAAAAGCATCAGAATGCTTGATTCAAATTTACTGATTAGCCACAGCACATGATGATTTGGGGGAGCATTTAAGTATCTGTAAGTATCTATCTCTTAAATCAATGGCAGAGTCTTGTACAAACATATTACGAAAAAAAAAGGGCACACCAGGAACATACTTGGATCTTCAAAAATTATATTCCATGCAAAGTCTGGCCCTGAGGATATTCTAACACACATTTACACTAGATCAAGTACAAATAGAGATGACATACAGATTTAAAAAGAAGGGTCTGTAACTTAGAGTACTAGTCACTGTGACCAACCATGTACTCAATTGACATCACATATTTTTCTTATTAGACAACTTCATCATGAAAGCTTGTCTGGTCTATTTGCTATCAAAGGGATTCAGCTCTCTTTACAGAGTTTTAAGTATACTACAGGAAAAAAAATGAGTTAGAAAGTTAAGATCTAATTCCTTAAAAAGAAAGTGCAAGTGCTTACTTTATTATTCAAAATAGAGAAAGGGAAGAACTCAGAATTGGAAGTAAAAAAATAATTCAATAACTGTTGTGTCAGCAAAAAGATTTTGGTTTTGCTTTTTTTTTTAAAGAACTAAAAAATATGTCTTCATTTCACATTTGAGGTTGGGCTAGGTGACCTATGAGGTCGCTTCCAACCTTAAGCATTGTATGATTCTATGATTCTCTATGCTGCCACTTTCATTAACACAAAGGGGAACTGGATGGGGAAATACCACAGGATCTTTTAAGTATTTTCTCACCTCAACAATTAATTAATCTGGACTTGATGATCTTGAAGGTCTTTTCCCACCATAGTGATTCAATGATTCTAAATTTTGAGGGACAAATCAGCCAAGCAAAAAACGTTTCTGCTCTCAAAGAGGAAATATGTTTTTTCTGTAAAAAATTTACTCTGATAAATACCTACAATGGGTTGCAGAGAAGTGAGACAATGCTACATTGCAAGTTTCCCATTAGACCATTTTGATATTTGAGGCACACGTCTTTCAGCTGCTAGTTTTGAAGTTACAAGACAAGTCTTCCTTGATAACAGCATTATGCTCAAGTGTGACACTTGACCTCTACATATGATCTTGCAAAACAAGCCTCTACCACCAATCCCACCTTTCTCCAGAAGCCAGAGCAAATACAAGCTACTTGGCTGCTTACTGTATCAAGAACAGGCTTTAGTGTTATATTTGTAGAGGAAATGCACATTTCTCAAAATTGAAAAATAATAAAAAAACAGTGCATTTTATCTCATCACCTTTATGTCATGGAAGTATGTTGCAGCTTTACTCATATTCACACAGAAATGGAAACCATTTCTTTTTGAATATTGTGTTTGACTCTGTAAGAGCTATAAAGATCTATCCAGAAAGAGCCACTTTTAACAAATTGCACTACTACATATTATTTATAACTTTAGTGAAATGAAACATCTAAAAATTTCATTTTGAAAAATGATCTCTTGTTTTCTTGTCTCGAGCTTATGCAAAAAGGAGCACACAATGTAAAAGAAGCAATAAAAACCTTATTGAAGTTCATACAACAGACACAAAATAAGTTGAAATATACTGTTCTTAGCATCTGCGTACCCAACATTTACATTCTGTGACAAAATGTTATTACAAATAATTTTAATTTAAACTAGTGTTTAATTTCTGACTTTGATCAATTATATTTCATTTTATGTACTAAAATAAAAGTATATAAAATATGTCCTTCTTGGATAATGAAAAAATGAGGACATCAGTGGAGCCATGACCTTCCTTCTAGCACAATGTTTGATTCATTTTGATTCACTCTGTACCGAGTAAGCCCACTGCCTACACTCCTGTTATTTTGTAGAGCAAACACAGTCTTATTTCTTCACTGAAGGTATAAGTGTAAAACCTCCATTGTACTAGTACCTGAGAATCATAGACTGATACTGGTTGGAAATGATCTATATTACACTCAGCACAAGGCCAGTTTCTCTCAGGCTGCCCATGGTCTTATCCAGCTAAGCTCTGAACATCTCCAAAGATCAGTGTAAGGGAGATCGTTCTTTGGTTGTTTCTCATAAAAGTAGAGAAAGCTGTAATGCTTAAAAGAAAAGGAAAATTCAGTATCTATAAAATATGAAAGCAATGTGATTTGCAGTCTATCAGGTAAGTTCCAACATAACCAGTATTAACTTTGTAGTCTTCAGGCTTTCAGACTATCAACACTTTCTCTGTCTTCTGACAAAGTTCAGTACATGGGCCACAGTACCCACATTACTGTGGGTAATTTCTCTTTGATTTTTTGGAACTGTGGGTCTAGAAACACCCCCGTTTCAAAGAGTAAGTCCAAATTCAGCAGAAAACACTACCAAATCAATGTTTACTTTTCACAGAGATAAATGGATGCAAATAGTGAAAAATCAACTTACCTCTGCTATTCAATAGAAAGAGAAATAAAGAAAAAGTATCTTGCCATCTCACGCTACGCTATTAGAGCATATCACAATTTTCTATTTCATTACGCCTGTTCATAGGTTCTAGATTCTCCAGGGCACTCCACTACCTAACTTTCATGGAAATATGATAATAACTATTCCTAAAAATTTGGTCCTAAGCAAAAAAATCCCCATGGAAAGTAAGTCTCAGCTGCCAAAATTCACAAGCTGTTCTGAAACCCACCTTCCTTATGATACAAACTGAGGTAAAGGCAGAGGCTTGCTCTGTCTGAACATTATCTATAAGGTTGTTCCACTGTATGGGTTTGTTTTCAGTTGTTCTAACTTTGTTAAACATTAACTATTCATGAAGCCACTGTTTTCCCTATTTGTATTCTGCCTAAGGCTTTGTTTTGTTTTGTTTTGTTTTGCTTTTGTTTCATTTTGTGCTCCCCTTCCCCTTTAACAAACAAAACTACAACCACTTGGAAGAAGGGCTAGGCTGCCTACAGGATTTCAAGTAGCAGCACAAAATATGACTAGCTGGATTATGGGTCAGAACTATGGGTTCCTTTTGCTGATCCTGGGGAAATATACGTGAATGTTGCTGAGTTTTAAATCTTTTAAGACACAAGTACTTGCTCACCATCAGCAAGCTTGAATTCCAACTTAACAGTTACCAAAAATCTAATCAAACTTAGTACAAACTCAAGCATCAAGACGTAATTTCTGGGTGATAATACACCCCAACTAGAGTTACACTGGAAGTTTGTAGAATGATGGGATTAAAGTAGAAGGATCTAGTGAACATGTAACTTCTCAGAACCAAATGAGTTTTCTTGTACTTCTCTTAAGTGAGAAAATGTTTCTATCTCAATGTTTCTATTCCTTCTTCAGACTATCCGAACCAATGCCCTGCAAAATGCTCAAATCTGAAAAGAAACAGCATTAGGATCATGGGAAAAAAATTGTTATGAAAAGTGACATCTCATAGCAATACCTTAGCAGAAATAACTTGCCTGGCTTATATCTTTAGCCTGTCACACCTTAGCATGATTATCTGGGATCAACAGATCCACTCAACAGCCAGAATACACTACTTACTTAGCATCATTGCCCCTTTGCACATCTGTGCTTCTCCTCCCGCTGTCCCTAGTGCTAAGCAGCCCACTGCGGAGGGGTTTTAACAGCACTGCACACCTGCACACAATTTCTCCTGTCATTAGGCCTTGCAGCAGCCACTTCCTCCTTCAAATCTGTTAAAATATACATTTAGCTTTCAACTTTCCAGTGTCTGGATGCCGTTCTAGAATTCCAGCACAGAATCACAGAATTGCCAAGCAACTGAGGTTAAAAGACGTATCTGGAGATCATCTGGTCCAAGCCATCTGCTCAAGCAGTGTCTCCTTCAGCGGTTTGCCCAGGGCCAAAATCAGCAGGATTTTGAATATCTCCAAGGATGGAAATACCCAAAATTCTGTGTGCAGCTCCTTCCATCCTCACAGCAAATTGCACCAAAGTGGAATTTACTGTTTTAGTTTGTGTTCCTTGCCTCTCATCTCACCCCTGAGAGCCTAGCCCCCTTGGCACCCTACCAAGAAATATTTATACAAGATCTATCCTGAGTCTTCTACTCTCCAGACGAAATAGTCTCAGCTCTCCCAGGCACTCCTGGTATGACAGATACTCCAGTCCCTCAAACACCTTGGTGGCCCTGTGCTGGACTCAATACCGTAGCTCCAAGAGAGGAATCTCTTGCACTGGGGAGTCCAGGACCGCACATAAATCACATGTGGCCTCACTAGGGCTCAGTTAAAAGAAACAATCACCTCCCTCGACCTACGGGCAGTGCTCTGCTTGAGGCACCCCAGGATACCACTGGTCTTCTTGGCCACAAGGGCACACTCCTGGTCAATTTATCCACCAGGGCTCATGGGTCCTTCTGTCCAGTTTGTTGGCTGCTAGCCTGTACTGATGGATGCAAAAGGTTATTCTTCTCCTAGGTGTAGAACTTGTACATTTCTCCCTGTCACTATCACAGGAAGGCAACAGAGGGATGTGGAGAAATGGAAAATCATTGCACCAGTCTATAAGTAAGAAACACAGCAGGAATGCAGACATTACAAAAGCCTAAGTTATGGTAGCTTGCAAAGGAGGCCTGTCTCCCTTTCCCAACTTTTTTCTTGTAAGCTACTACAATGCAAAGGTTCTTTTGCCTCTGCATGTTATTATTCACATAGTAATGGCTTTAAACTTCCCCATACAATTAATATCATACAGATAAAAATAGCATGACAAAAGCTGGAACATCTTTTACAAAGTTTGAAGTTAGAGAAAATATAATAATTTTAAATTCCATTGCCTTTAACACTTTTTCTATACTTAAAATCCTGCAATTTACTTTTAATTAAAATAATCCTATAATTTTGAAAAAGAAAAGTATACAAATAATCATCTCATCTTAGATAGCAGCACTACCTGCTGAAAAAAAAAAGAAAAAAAAAGTAAATGAGTGAAATTGTTCTTTCTGGTCAGGAATGAAAGCAAGGAGCGGGATACAAAAGTGATAGCCTGTCACTTTACTGAGATCAAAATCTCTGTGCACTTTAAGACTAATTTTTGCTGGCTGCAGGAAGACGCTTTTTCAGCAAACACAGATTGTCAGTACTGCATCCAAAGCATGAAAGACCTTTCCCCTTCATTTCTGGGGGAAATCCTGGAGAGAATTCTCTTTAGGGAGGAAGAAAAATAAATAAATAAATAAATAAATAAATAAATAAAATCACTATTATACCAGTCTTTCAATTCTGGTACATGCCTTGTAATTACTGGCAATGAATGCTGCAGAGAGTATGAATTGCCTGTTTTTGTTACATTTGGAAAAAATCCAAGATTTTTTTTTTAAATCAGAGTAGTCTGAATGTGTAACAAAACTGATACCCAAGTCACGCCCCAGATCACTGCCCTCATGCAATTGACATTGGCCAGAGTCCATCAAAAATCACACATTTCCAGGCTCCATGCTTTACAATTTGCTCTCTTCAATTTGAACTCTATGCTTTTATTCTTGCAGTGATGTTCTCCATATCAAAGTCAAAATACCTCTGTAGAAAAGTCAATAAAGTTTATTTTGAAAACCTTCCTCCCTTTCTCATACCTAAGATGCTATTATTAAATTATACATCTATGGTAAGATTAGTTAAATCATTATAAAATCATTATAAAATACACACTTAAAAGGTAGGACAAGAATGTAAGTTGAAAGCTTGCAAAAAGCAAGCAATACCAGTTGTCTGTCAGCTACATTTTCAATTTAGTTTTATAAAATCATATCTAATTTAAAAATGTGGAATTTAAAATATTATACAAATTAAGAAATCTTTACAATAAAACACGGGATAGTAAAAAATAAAGATTCAGTTCCTCTGAATACTTTTCCTTTTTTACCTTTTAGTTCCTCTGAATAATTTTCCTTTTTTACCTTTTTTTCCCTTTTTTCCCCCCTTTCCTGGTGTTTCACCTCTATCTCTGCAAGATGACAAGAAAGAAAGAACTGCCAACAATGTGTTTCATCCCTTATACTAATTCCTCTCTTGTATTTCAGTTTATATACTTTCTGGAACATTTTACAGGAGTTAACGTTTGTTTTCTGTGAAGAGATGTGCATGTAGTTAATAATCATAAATTCAGAATTGTCTGTAGGCTTGACTGCTGTTTTCAAAAGTGCTCCATGCTCTTCTGAAAAAATAAGGCATTTCCACAGAAGAAAGCACGAGTTGATAATCATACTGCACATTACAGGCACTTTATGAACGTTATCCAATAACGTTCTTTTTTTAAAAAAAATAATTTTTTGAAATATATACTATTGGCAACAATGATTTTTACTGGAAAGTACAAATTTGCTTCATGTGAGTTCTTTGGAGAAAAAAAAAAAAAGTGAGCTTCCTCTGGAAACCCAAACATCCTTAACGGTCCAGACGTGAATCCCTGGCAACAAGCTTGAAAGTCAGAATAGACATTTTCAGCACCCTGCTTTCTATTTGTCCAGCTTGGAGATCAGGAAAAGAGGACAGTATCTCTGTAGTTACAGAACTTGGGATATTTGCAGTTATATTAATATTTTAAAATCCCAAGAAAACATTTTCAACATATTGGTACTGATACAGACAAGAACCTCTGAAGCTTCTTCAGTTAAATACTTAAGGTAAAGATAGTCAGTACAGAATCTGCAACAAAGAACGGCAAAATCACTTAAAATTTTGTCAGTCTGGAGCAATGTTGAAGTAGCTGAAACCAGGACCTGATCCTATGTGTAAGAAGAATGACACCGAGATTTATTAAAAAAACAAATTATACTCCCTAAGTTAATCATGATGTTTAGTTTGCCACCAAACCCAAATGATATTACAGAACAGTACTAAGGGCCGCAGATGGATAGTGAACAAGGACTCACTTTTCACTCTGGCTATAAAATTTATGCAATGATTTAATATGGCAATTACTAAAGATGTATTCTATTTTTATTTTTATATAATATTTTAATGTTATTCTATTATTAATTCATTTTTCGTTTTGGATTTTCAGAAATGGATGCCAAAGGCTTTTAACTCTTCTAATTCATTTGTGTAATAAGGACTGGAAAATCATTTTCATTATTATGGCTTCTGCTCTGAATTAAATTCATAGCTAATCAAGTTCAAAAAATAAACAAATTTCAGGCAAAATATACTTTAAGTTTCAGGAAAAATGCATACCCATGACTGGCTACAAGTGTGTACATGGATATTTCCATATGATCATTACACAGCTCGTGCTTGTGACTTACTATTTTACTATGTAGAATAAACACCTTTGTCCTAGGAAGACCAACTGAAAATCTTTATTATTATTACATATTACCTCTATAATATATATAATATCTTTATTACAGAAATGCAATCCTAAGTGTCACACTATATAAGCTGGAGGAAAAAAGAGATCAATGAAACTTGCTATTTACTGTTATCCTTCAAGCATCACAGGTAACATCAAAAAACAGTAATTATCTGTCAGCTGACAACAACAACTTCCAATTCCTTCCCAAACAGCCTTCTCAAAGACCAAGACTAACCACAATCTAAACAAACCTACACTCTACAGACCCATAGAGGCTAAGAGTAAATACACATTTACACTTAGTACTGGAGAAGCAAAGCAATTTATAGCCAATAGTTGCTAAATAAAGTCAGAATTGTGGGATGAGGACACCGAAATGACAAGCAGTTGAATTCAGCTCATGTACAGTGCCAAGGAGAAGGAAGAGGACGCAATCAGCCTCCCTTCTGGCGTGTTGGCAGAGATTTCACAGCACTTCAAGTGTAATAACCTCCAGCCTAGTACATAATGTGGTCATTATGCCTCCCCCGTTCACAGGGAATATGCAGGTATTAAGCCTAAGAGGTCCATTTCTCAGCTTCTCCATGTATAACAATTGCCTTATTGTCCCTTGGCCCACTGTGCACTGCAGAGCTGATTTCACGTGGCGATCTTGCTGCATGCTGTCATGTCTGCATGTAACAGCTTTGGTGTTTGCACTGCTCCAAACCCTGCCTCGAGGACGGCTGAACATTTAACCCAGGCCCCTTCCCCACGGAGTGATGACATCCCGACCCTCAGTCACAGTCACCTCCTGAACACGACCGCCAGCCCCATTGTTCCAGGTGCTGAAAGGTATCACCGGGTCACGTCGATACAGGTGCGTCGGAACCGATCCATCAACATTTCCATGGCCAGACACCGTGAATGTCAAGTGGCATTACATGGAAACGTGTTTTCAGCTGTCATTTCTGAAATGCTTTCCTCAAACTCCACTGGGAGGAATGGGAAGGGGTTATATGTTTGTGCTCAGAATCAATATGCCACTACATTGATTGTAACTTTTTGTGATTGGTTTGGCTTCTCTTCAGATTTTGCTTCTCCATTGGTTTAGCCTTCACAGTTAAACAGTTTACAGAATCACAGAATCACAGAATCTACAAGGTTGGAAGGGACCTCTGGAGATCATCTAGTCCAACCTTCCCGCTCCAGC
>JAUBOD010000147.1:880552-905533 GCA_032353885.1 Nothura maculosa
GGCGGGTTTTGAAGACCTCCAGAGAAGGAGACTCCACAACCTCCCTGGGCAGCCTGTTCCACTGCTCTGTCACCCAAAAAACAAGCCAAATTAGCCAAAGGAAAAATACAGATACATCAATGAAAAAAACCTTATAGAAAGAGGAGTTTTTAACAAATACACAGAGAAATAAAGTCAAATGTCTAATATTCCAAGATTTTAGTATGAAACAGAAAATTCCTTTTAAGGCTGCTATTATTGAAGCACTTTTTTATCCAATAGAAACAGAAACGAGAATTTTCAAGCAAATAAAAAACTTGCCAAAACACATGTTGGAAAACCTAAGAACTTTTTTAAGACTATATTTATGGTCCTGATTGGTCTCAATCCTGCTATAGAAGCAGAGATTTTTGCCTGAATTATATGTGTAATAAAAAGGCAAATTCTTATGTAATTTTCAAATTACGAGTAGATCATTACCATATATATAGATTCCTAGGAAATAGGAATATTTCATAAGATCACCTGGAAAATTGAGTAAGTTCCCAGTGTTGTCCTTCAAAAAAGCTTAAGTAAAAACACTGAAAACAATCAAACACTCAAAAGTGTTTCCCATAATTATTTGTCATAAACCCTATGGGCTGTAAATCACAGAACATCATAAGATGCTGCCTCTCTCTAATATTTGGTCTGTCGCAGAGGGAAAAATCTAACTGGAATTAAATAAAAAGAAAAAACACATAATTAACTTGTAATACTGATTTTTAATATTAATCATATTTTAAAGTAGATATTCCAGGATCTGGCAAGCATATTTTCCTTTCCTATCTTGCCTGAACAAAACAAGCAGATACTGAATTTTATCTATGCCACTATATGTATGTATGTCTTTATCAGTCCCAGTGCATATATATTTATACATACACACACAAACATACATACAAATACATACATATCTACATCGTAAGCAGGAAAAAAAACATAAGCAATTATGAGAAAGCTTCTTTTCAGGCAAGTAGTTTTGACAGTGTGCTTTGGTCTGGAGGGCACATGTTTTACAGCTTTCTCATGAAAATATCTGTCTCATTCTCACCATAGCTACTGTCAGCAAGGATAGATATTGTACCAGAAGTTCTTCAGAGACAATTCTGATGAGAAAAGATACAGATTAAATTTTAAAAATGTTGCATGCAAAATGACATTAAGGAATACCTAGCAAAATTCCTTGGAAAAAAATCACTAAATTTAAAACTAATATGAAATTTGCCACTGGCATAACAGACTAGAAGAAATTTCCTGTTAGACAGCAATATTTGCAGAATAATACACTGTTTCACAAAACACTTCTATATTAATTTTAAAAAGATAAAAACAAACTTTTAATATTTTGATTATCTGACATTTGATTCTTTCCACATAATATAAAAAATTAAAATATATACAAAAATAGGTACGACAGGTATTTCTACCCACTCAGTTATTATGATGGCATTTCCAAATCAACTTTCCAGCTTATTACATCCTGCCAAAAAATTAAGTATATACACATAATCCATTGAAATAATTTGTAAAATAAACATTAGAAGACATGTTATAATTATTTTTAAGGAACCTTTAAGATCTGTTTTTCACATGTTACTCTAGATTTAGAAGTGTTTATCTTATTCTGTATTCACAGCATAATGTATTTTTGTGTAATTGCCAATATGAAACCTACATTTCTATTTCTTATGCTTGTCATGTGATTTTAATTCCAACTCATTTATTGGCATTTTACACATTGTGTGGAATCAATTAGACACATTTGCTGACATAGGGAAAGAAGATTATATTTATAATTTCTATGGTAGTCTTGTACTTTTCTCTTTCCATCTTGTGATTTACATATGAGTAAGGTAATGCTCTTTTGGCTGCTCACATATATACAGTATATGAATAGAGATACATAGTGTTTGTGTTGTACACTTGTCTCTTGCACTGTCACAGGTCGAAAGAGTTACGAAATACCCAGGCTCCTTCATTGAACCACTTGATTTGTATCAATCAGTATCAGCTTTGTCTTAAATTCAGCTTAAGTGGCCATTATTTCTACTAGATTCTTCTTTTGGCACATACATTAGGTCTTTCACAGTTCACTGTATACAGAGTTATTTATTTCTAGTGATTTCCATGCCACACCTCTTAAAACAACTTAAAATCATGTGCCTGCATACATGTGCCTGCTAACAAACACATCTGAAGTTCACACTTTTTACATAGCAGTTCATTTATTTGACTACTTGCATCTTTATAACACAGATTTACAAAAGAATATATGTAAAGGCCAAGCTAATGACAGATGAGGACCAGCAGATTTAGTTGCAAACAGTTGCTATACTCATCCTGAAACACATCTATAATATTCTCCTGATTTTAAGAGCAGTAAATGCTGTGAATAGAGTGTTAGTGCACATGATGGTTCAGCAGAGGATCAGTGAACAAGTCTGTACTTAAAAAGATTAAGATATTTCAAATCGAGGGTAAGCATTCTTTTTAGGCATCGTAACATATCAATTAACTAAAAAAGCTGGAGTTACTTGTTACATTGCAGAAGTTACTTAAAACAAGTACCAAAGCTATAAAGTTTTGCGTAACTATTAGTGAGCTTCAGAGTGTTAATCTTTGGAATCAGCTTTCAAATTTATCTCAGAAGAAGAACATCAACATATAAACCCCACTAAAGTCTAGATAATTAAAGATATTCAGGGACCTAGCAACTGAAATTCCAGAACTAAAATATCTATCTAAATTTAGTCTAAAATCTTACATGAGCAGGAGCCCTTCAGGGGCTCATGGAGTGACCACTCTAAAGGCAAGTTATCTAAAAGACAAACCATGAGGCTAGGCTACAAATGTTGAAAATAAACAAGTACAGATGTGCTAGTCAATAGTAAAAAGGCTTTAGAAAGAGATCAGAAAATTTCACATAAGTCTAATTTGCCAGTGGAATCCAAATAAAGTCAGTCTGGATACTGCTAATGTTTGGGAAATTGCTAATTCGCTGACTGCCAAAGGCCAGAGCTCGCCAGTGCAATGCACAGCTCCTCAACCCCAGGCCCTGCCTTGTTTAGGACCTTCTTTCCGATTTCTTGCTAATTCAGTAACATACCAGTTTACTTCATGTTGCAGATTCAAGAATTAATTACCGGACCTGGCATAAATCCACACCATCAACGTTACACAACATTTGTGCTTGACATTTACAAATTCAGGAGAGACTGTTCTTCCTGTTTCTATATTTGTGTCTGCTTCCTGCATGGCAAATGAGGAGGTTTCTGTTTTGCATTACTTACTCAAGCCTTTTACTGAACTTGCAGCCAAGCTGCCTCTTGTTGTCAAAAGCTCTTACCAAGCTTCATCTTTGCTCCGTTCTCAACTTGAGAGACTGAAGAACTGAACATACCAAGGGCTCTTGCACAGTCCAGGAACTCAGTAATCACTCAGGATCGCAGATTGCCCCTCATCGTTGCCAAATCCAGCAGCATCTGAGTCTTTTTTTTTTTTTTAAATCCATCTAGCACTTAGGTTATAACATCATAGCATAACCTAACTTAACCCAATTTAGGTTATAACATCACAGCATAACCTAATTTAACCCAACACAAGCCTACTATGCCTACTGGTTAGTTGCTACCATCTCACTGACAACACTGAACTAATGGTTCATGATTTGTCCATTTTAACAGAGAAATCATCTCTGTTTTTTAATCACTCTCTGCCCCCAATTACCTTGCAGATTCCAAAATACCAAAATAGTAGAATACCAGAATAATCAAAATAATATTTTGCTTTATGCCATGTATTTTACCTGCCTGAAAATTTGGGGTTATTAAAAAGAACGAAGACTGTTTTAGATTCAACACTAAAACAGGGAGTCCTACTGAAATATGCACATGCTGATTTTTACTGAGATGAAATGGAGGTTCACACACTCTCCTGCAGTACATGCAGCCAGACCTGTGGCTGCAGGGGCCGCAGCCTGTATATGCCGGGCTGCTGGGATCACAGGGACATGAGGAGCACAGTTCCTGGATGTAGGAGCATCCAGGGTGGTCTCAGTCCTCAGGGAAAACTAACAAGGTTCCTTATGCTTGGCTCTTCTGACTAGCAGGAGACCTTCCACTTGACATTCCTTTTAAACCTTCATGAGCAACCAAGAAACCTGTACAACATTAACAGCCTAAAGAAACATGGAATGCATAAAAATGATGATGGCATTTGCTTAATCTCCTGGTGGCCAATGATTCTTTTCTATTTAGACTGTTATAAATGTGACATCAGCGCTTGCGTCTTGCTGAGATACTCTTGCACGAAGATAACAAATGCGCACGAAGAAAACTCCCTCAGTACCATAAAGCAAAGAAATCTCTCAACCCTTAATAAAGAGAAGTTGTCTAAGTTTATCTTCCCTCACTACTGCCACAGAGCAGTTTTAAAATGCTGTTTTAAACAACACTGCTTAACAAAACAGAATTTAAACATTTTATTTAGGACTGTATAAGCCAAGCTAGGTGTGAAGGGAAAAACAAAGCATGCATACCTAAGGATAATGGGTAAATTACCTTGGAAAAAAGCATACAAAAGAAAAGCTTTCAAACTCCCGTTGTACAATTGATTTCTGAAACATCTGAACAATGTAGGCAAAAGCCTTGCTGCCATTTATAAGGCTGCTTCTCGCAGGCATGTTCCAAGTCCAATAAAGAAGGTTAATGCTACAATGGCAGCCAGAAACATGCAAGTCAAAACACAATCTAGGAGGAACAAAGCACCCATACAGCCCAAAATTCAGCAGCACTAAATAATATCCCACCTGTCATTATGTCAAACAGCTTGGCACGCTTCCATTACAAGACAAAAGTCACTTTTGTTTGTGTGTCAAATGCGCTCTGAGCAAAAGGGAAAAAAGGCAAAAAAAACCTTATGGAGAGTAGAGACAGTTCTGAGAGGTTAAAAAGCCCAAACAATAAATAACCATCGTGCTTACCACCTTTGTGTTTATGCTCAAAAATTGCTTTTTTGTTACGCAAATATCACAAGTATAGTTGCAAACACACACATAACGAACAAATTTATAGTGATACATAACATGGGGTGGATATACCTCACAACTTAAAAAATTAGCTGCAATTTACAAATGGGATCCAAAGATAAATGTTTGTATGTTAATACCTCATGCTTTCCATATTCTGAGAAATGGGTTTTGTGCTGATTTATATTTTTCCTTTGGCCAGGGAAGGGGGATAGGCAAGGAAAGAGGGTGGAAAACATGATTTAGTGTTGCCTTTTGGTTGCCTAATATAATTTAACAAAATAAAGTGATCTTTTTAATTTTCAAAAGAATAAAATCATCTGCTTCATTTATTTTAAATGCAAATGTTGCATTTGGACAAACAGTGAGATAATAGATCACCTTTGTCCCAATGCAAGATGAGGTGTTTTGCTAAGGAACTGGCAATATGTCACTGGTTTTAAAACTTGTGATTTAGTACAGTCTCTAGCAAGGACAATAATTACTTTATTCCAGTGTACAGGATGTCAGGCTACTTGGTTTGCAGGACAAGAAAAATCTGAGTTGGAAAACACTAATGGAAAGATAGATGGTAGTACTGTAACATTCTGTATCTAGATATTAAACAACTTTACACCTGTAAATTATAAGGCTCATCATGGCAGAAAAGAAATATTTAATGGTGATGGTCAGTACTAACAAGAAAAGAAACAAACCAACCTCTTCCTATATTCACTACATTAAGTATGTGCTAGTATAAAATAATGAAAAAGTTTGCATTAAGCATGCAAGAAAAAAAAGGGCATGAGAATATGAAAGAATAAGAAAATTTCAAATTGTATGTAAATACTTTAACTAACCTACAGTGGAGTATTTCTTCAGTTATCCCCAGCGAGCTGTGCATAGGATCTGCAGGAGTTCTGCAGCTGCGTTACCTCAGGTGCACGATCCCCAAAGAGCCAAAGGGGATTCTCAGCTGCAAGGGAGGCCAGTGAGGCCGGAGCCTCCTGCCAGAGGAACGGAGGAGGGCAGGAGGGACGGGGCGCTCAGCAGCACGGGCTGCACAGGGCAGCAAGTGATGCCTGTCCAAGAAGCTTCTTGCAAGATGAGGGACCCAGATGTGCTGGGTCACCCGCTGCACGTAACGCTGAAAACCTGCAACCTGAGCAGGTCTTCAGAGCGGTTTGTGTCATACCGGGAACCTCTCTCATCTTTAAAGCTGCTAACTTAAATTGTCCTTAGCTTGGTTTATTAAGTCTGTAAATTGATCATGGAGATGTTTTCTAGAATCTCAGTCAGAGATCTGCAGGCCTTGGACAGGCTTTGTAAACACTGCAACTGGAAAGACCAAATATACAACTTGTCTGGTCTCTGACTTAAACTATCAGACCAACTTCCCTCTTCAAAAACTTCCCTGAGAATTTTAAACAGGATGTCTCCTTTTTTGTTCCAAACACTTTCAGGTGGTATTTAATACTGTGATGAATATTCAGTTTGACACAAAAATATAATCTGTTTGTGGGAAAGAAAAAAGAAAGAAAGAAAAAAGAAAGGCAAATCAACTTTGTATACAACAGAAAGCTGAGAACTGAAAAAAAAAATAAAAAGGCTCAGACCATGGTTAGTACTACCTGAAACGTTAACATTATCCAATTTGTACCAAGTTAAATTGAAGGGAAAAAAATGGTGAAAATACAGAATTCCACATCCTGTAAATAAGGAGATATCCATGTGCAAAGAACAGTCAGTGTAACACATGAAAATAAATCTCCACACACCTTGGAAAATGGGCACAGCTTAGGGACATTCTTAGAGCAGTTACACCTGGAAGTTCAAGAGCGTAAATCACTGCTCACAATACACTGATTCTGTAATATCACAGGAGAAAGTGTGTTCAATATTTCGGCTGAGTAACTAAATAAATACGTAAACCTTCTTTAGTTGGATGTTTGGGCTAGAGTATTTTCACAAGACTGGAAGCCAGAGGAATGCCTTCTGAAATTACTTAGTGATAAATACCAGAGCTAATGACTTCATCTTTTGTGAAAAAGATGCATGCTGAAGTCAAAAGAAGAGACACACTCTGTGGCAGATAAAAAATGGTTATTTGGTCAATTTTCATCTACTTAGAAAACAAAAATATCTTCCCATATGAATTACAGATGTTAGAGTCAAAAACTAAAAAGGAAGCCTTAGCTTCTAAAATTGCTCTGCAGAAGTTGCATTTGTACTTTAAAAAGAAATCAGTGAGCAATTTTCTTATATCACTAAACTAGATGAAAAGTGTTAAGAATAAATGATATTAAATACCATCCATTTTCTCACGAGGAAAGTCAAAGCATTTACTTCATTTGAAAAGAAAACTGGAAAATCTATAAGATATTGATAGAAAGGAAGGAATTAGAGATGGAATTATCCCATCTCATGAGGTGGACTTAGCCAGAAAGAAAGCTGGGCAGTTCTGGAGCTTCTATGGTCTGATACAATTACCTTCTATGCCATCTTTTTCTTTAATAAATCATCACAGGTGTGTTGGAATACTCTAGAAACATAGATCAATGAGGGATCCCCAATGTTGTGGCCACACTTGGGACCACAGTTCTCAAAAATCTCCCTAAAATAAGAGTAACATACGAACATTCTGGCTAAGTCAGAAGACAGACCAATTGTTAATAAATCAGTTCTAATAAATACTTCTTTAGAATTTTATGAAACTTTTTCCATGTCTGTATTGAATTGTATGTTTATTGCATGTAAAAAAGTGTGTGAACTTTAAAGGTCATCGCAAAGCTCTGTGTGTGTGTGTTTGTGTGTGTGTGTGTGTGTGTAGGAGGGAAATCAGAGGAAAAAGGGGAGAGCTCATAAAATGTAAGGTTTAGGGAACGACACTGGAACACATCCAAGATCAATCTCCGTTCAATTTTATAATTTCTGGGACAAGCAGCAGGTCCTTCACACTGCGTGCAGTTAAGATCGCTAAATGCCAAGAGCAACAGGCATAATTCAAGATCATTCCATCAGGATTTTGCAAATGAAAACAGAGTGAAATATCTGGAAAAAAAAAAGTTGCTGAAGAGAGCAAAATTTTCACTTTGCTCTTCTCTCACCACCAACTTGAACCTACTTCCCGTCCTGCTTCACCAAGACCTTAAAAAGACAAGAGAAGAAGCCATCAATTGGGCACTTGACCAACTGCCTCAGCACACTAAGAAACTGGGCAATCCACTGGTGGATCATAATGCTTGATATGAGCCTTTCCAGGATCTTGTTGATTCTCTTTCTACTCTTA
This sequence comes from Nothura maculosa, assembly GCA_032353885.1. NCBI lineage: Eukaryota > Metazoa > Chordata > Aves > Tinamiformes > Tinamidae > Nothura > Nothura maculosa. The sequence goes on from JAUBOD010000147.1 coordinate 888,868, forward strand.
TATACTTGGATTATTTGAGCCTTACTGACCAGTACCTTGAAATATTAGCTTTCAGTTTTGACTTGGCCACTGGAATGTTTACGCTCGGCTGTCAGGACGTGGGGAGAATTAACACAGCTCGCACCTGCAGCCGCTCGCGGCAATGAACGCGCGTGCCACAGACCAGCCGGGCTCACAGCAGCACCTCGGCACCCTCCGCGAGGCCCCTCTCCAAAGAAATCCAATAACGTCTGTGTCCTGTGGCATCCCCGTGGGGCAGAGCCAGGGCCGGCTCTAGGCAAGGCCGCCCCAGGAGATGTGGGATGTCTCTGGTGGGACAACATGCCGGTAAAGCCTCAAGGAAGCAGTTGAAGGAGCACGAATGCTCGTGTTGGCCACCAGAGCTGTGGATGTGAGAGCTCTTACCTGCCTTCAGGAGAGGGTCGTGCTGCCCGCTCCTAGGAACAGCTACACGGCAGCATGGCCCTTGGGGTCCCTTCGTGCCATTTGTTCCTGCTGGGGCTTTTCCTTCCTACAATTCCAGCATTTTGACAAAGACAGCCTCAAAACTCATTAGAAAAAGGTCTCTAGCAAATGCTTTTGGCTATATTCAGCATAGTCAGGATGTTTTCACTCACTGCTGTGTGCAACTTCTTGTGCAACTTTTCTAAGCTTTCCTTTCTCAGTCAGATTCATAATGCTGCAGGGTATTCTCCTGTCCTTGCTAAGACAATTATTAAAATCTAACTACTACACACAAGCTACCAAAAAATGGAAGAAGCAAATCAGTCTGTGCCAGTAATAGCAATAATGTAATTTTTTTAACTAAATCCTATTGCTTTCCTCCATGAAAAAGCATATAGTCACTGACTTACTCTAAGATTTGTTGTCAACAAATCCACTACTTTTTGCAGAAAGAATTTCATGACTTACCAAAGGAGACTGTCAAAACAATATCATTTCTTCCTATTTCTTATTCTAAATAAGAAATTATTTCCTATTTCAGCATTTTCTGAGATTGCACGTTATCTTACTGCATGATGGTATTTCTAATCAGAAAGCACAAACTAAAACTCCTGTAAGTTAGTGCAAGTCACTGAAAGGTATGAATCAGCTAAGCAGACGAATCTGCTAGAAAACTAGAAGATTAGTCATTCCCACCCAGTTTTAGCGCAAGACTTGAAAGAGTTCATTGGTAGCAACTTGAAGTGAACGAGTGGCTGGGTGCAAGAGAATCAAAAGGCAGAGATTAAACTGTCTTTTTATTGTCCTGCTTCTGCAGTCCTGTGATAAACACAGATTTCTCCATTAAATTCAGAAAGGAAAATACAACTTGTAGTCCTTAAGATTGCACAGAAGTTTTGAGAAGAAGTACACAATATACTAAGGACTTAATTAAAAAAAAATATATCTACACAAATTTTGAGTAGAAAGATGGAAAAACAATTAAAAAAAGACTTAAGAAAAAAGACTTAACAGGATGACTTAGCTTAACACACAGGCTAAATTCTAGTAGCAGTCTCTGCAGAAGTATTTCTAAAGCAGAAGAGAGCCATCTGCCTCACCTGAGTACTGCTTTGGCATTTGAGCAGACGTTTGAATTTTCTGTTTTAAACACAGCAGCTAGGAAAGATATTATGGGAGGAGAGTCTAACATAGATGAAGCAGCTGTGGCTTCATCTGTTCTGCACATGTGGCACGGCCTCCTTTCTCCCATCCTCGAGGAAACAGCCTCTGGATACACCACAGTGTGAAAGCACTCTGCTCCTGCACATTTTACTGTCATGTAAACAGGCACGCCAACATGGTTATTCATTTAAGTGATGTGCAAACTTCAGTGACTGTCTAGCAACACTGAACCTCCTCCTCATCCCCACTCCCTAAAAGCGAACGAGATGCAAGTGGAAGAAATCTCTGCTAACAAAAGTTACTCTTCAAAGCAGAGACACAAGGGAATGCAAAATTAACTCAACTACACTGTGCACAGATCATAGAGAAGAGAACACTATATTTACATAATTAGACAAGCATCAATATAGCACTTACATGGCTAACTCAGAGGGACATTTGGTTCCAAACAGCATCAAAAACACATCTTGTCATGTGGCAGATTTACTGTTTTGCAGATGCTAAAATGAAAACCTCTTTACAATAGCTTTAAACATCTATAACTTTAGTTGGAACGTTAAAGAAAAGGCATTTATAATGCAGCATTCCATCTGGTGTATTAATATTAAAATCCTACTTGTCTAAACACAACTGAATTGGCTGATGCCTCAGCCCTCCTAATAAGCTTTAATGTTCTTGTTCTTCTGTCATGATCCAAAATACCTGACACTTTTCTACTTCTCCTGGGCATATTTTCTCATGAACAAACTCAGCAGGTGATGTTTTGTTTTTAAATCACAAGTATAAAATTGTTTCAAATTTCCCACATCTCCCTCTACATATCCAGAGGTTCGCTTCACTCCCTCTTCCCATATATACACATTGGCAGAGCAGGAGAGGAGTGTTTTTGTTTTTCTGATTGGCTGGTAGGTTTTTACTTTTCCATTGTATCTATTATGGTTTTACTCAAAGTGTCAAACATTTAAGTAAATTGTAAATCAAATCATTAGTAGTATTACAAGTTTACTGCTTATTTGTAAAGAAATATATATATATTGCATGTATACATATGTATACGTAAATATATAAATGTATGTATATATATATATATATAAAATGTATGCATATATGTAATATATATATCCTGACATAATTTGAGTAAAACATGAAGGTGCAAAAATGCATTTTCTAATAAAAGGAAGGTGCATGAGCTCATCTACTCCTCAAAAGCAAAAAGCAGTCTATTGCTTTTGCTTTTTTAGGCTGTGTAAGTTGTACTAATGGTTTGGCCGATATAGAAAGCTCAGAGAGGAAATACAGTCTTAATTAATATCATCATAATTAACTGATACTCAGATTCCTGTTTTCTTAGGGGATTATAATAGGTCATTGTATTTGATGAAAGACAAAAGGAAAATATTTCCAAAAGCTTTTTAATATAAGTTTTGATGCTTTAGAGTTTAAGATAACTGTAGAATGCTTGTGTGTTACAGTTAAAAGAAAAATCATCACTGGGATGGAAAAATGTAATAATTACATCTTCAAGAAATGAAACAGGGAGACAAAGCAGTTTCTGCAGCTTATTAAATATAGCTGCTCAGCTATATTAAATTAATTCTTAACACACTGCTTTCCACACTCTGGTTTATAGGTCTCTGATGGTCGACAAGCTCAAAGCTAATGGTCTCCAGAACCGTATCTCCTTTAAATGTTTTTAATTAAAAACTCAGCAAAAAATACATACAGTGCTCCATGAAAAAGTCAGAGGGTAAACAGTGGCCCATTGGTGCAAAAATTATGGGAACCACTGTCGAAGCATGATCCAAAGGGTTCCATGAAGCAATAAATCACAGCCTGTATTTCACTTGGTAGACTGAAGTCACATTCTTAGTCACTTCAGTCTTAAGACATTATTAAACTATGTCAGAAACGCCAGGCCTGGCTTTTCTTTACAAACCCTTAGTACTTGTGTCATTGGCGTTTGTTTCTTGTATAACAAACTAAGCTGGCTGGCTACTGCCAAATTCTCTTCAGTTCCTATCTAATATATGACTTAAAAAGTAATAAACTGGACATGCATTAAGAGTTGTGCTGTTCTTTATTAGGGATTCATCACAAGATTAGCAAGGTCCAGTCATAACAAGCCACCTATCCCTTTGTTAACTGCATATCAATCTGAACCAACTGTGCTAGTATTCGGTCAGAGTGGTTAATCAATAGTAATCAATATGCAGCAACTCACACTTCCTGGTTCCTCACACAATTGTACAAAATATTCTATATTCCATACTCAATGAATGTTGAAAACTCAAGTATTCCATAATATTTGGGGCATAATTTTTAAAATGGCCTCTATTTTCCTACATAGGCATAAACCAAAATGTTTGCGTACCCATTTATTAAATCCAACTCATGGGTGTTACTACTAAAACGTTCAAGCTGCAGTCACACAGTCTGTAAATTCTCATCCAAAAGCAATGATAACGGGTGCAGCAGCAGCAAAATATCAGGACTACCGAAATGGATGGAGAAAAGTTTTCTAATGGATTTTCCTTCTAGTAATTTTAGAGCCTCAGACAGGAGGGAAAAGGGAGTTTTGGTGGTAGTGGCATTCTAGGAAACCAAGTGAGGTCTTTTCACAGAAAGATCCATTTGATTTTTCCCAGATTGGCAGGGTATGTAGAGGTGAGGAAAGTGTTCAACACAGCTCCTGTAAGGTCTTTCTGCGCACACAATGAGGTGGTAAAAACCTCCAGGAACTTTAGAACCACTTTATGCAGCTCAATATGGCACAGATTGGACTTCTGAGATTGTAAAGTGTTTTAAAATACATGAATTCTAAAGTATGATGTTGCTACTCATGAAGATGTGCCTGCAATAGATCCAAGAACTTAGGTCTGCTAGTCTAGATATTTTCTAAATATTTTATTTTACAATTCCAGAAATAACTTCTACATTTTAACTTCCAGTTATTCAGCAGCCAAGATTTCTTTATGATTCATGAATGGAAGATTTTTTCTTATTTCTTTCTTTACTGTTGACCCAAATATCAATCCAATATCAATCCAATGCATCTTAAGACTTTTGTAAACATCTTAGCATTCAGGTAAAAACAGCATAGTATATCAGGTCTATTAATTCAAGAATTGCCTACACATTGTTGCATTGTGCACTTTATGCACAATTTTGTCAACAGCTTCACCACTTGGTCATGCCACTGGGTAAAACTGAGGAGTAACAAGAAAACAAACACTCAAAGGTTCTCTCAGACAGTTTAAGAGAAGAAATCGGAAGAAGAGAAGCTTTGTTCTTTAAATTCTGAATTGTTTTTTGCAGATGAGCATCAAATCACTTGCATCCTACAAATTCAAGTACTTGTACCTTACATCATGCTTACATCTCAAACAGATAACGTATCTAAATAAATCATAGCATTAACAAAGGACTTTGCATCAACAACTGCAAAGATACTAATAAATGAGTAGCAAAACTTTAGCTTGCTCTCAGTCCTAAGTTGATGGCAAGGAAAGAGTTAAAACCGAGGCCTCCTACTTTATGTCAGTATTTTAACCATGAGAACACTTTTTATTACTAATCTCGCTTTTGCTCTGAAGCATTTTTTCAATAGCATTATTTCAAGACTGCTGTCTACAGAACGGTAATGAAACTACAAGAAGTTTAAGGTTGAATTATCAGGTATTTTCAGGTTATATAAAGAAGGAAACAGCAACACATTAGGTAATTCAGCCATTATATACTGCCATAATAAATATTTAGAAATTCCAAGACTCTGTAAAGAAGCTCTTCGTGCACAGTCTCAGCATTCATCCCTTCAGGGTGTAACATGCAGACTGCTTCTCCGTAGGGAGTTTTATCTTATTTCATTTTCGGACTGCATTCCACCTCTATGTCGCCAACCAAATTGTTTCCTGTTTTAGTGTACAGAAGGCCAAGAAAATGTTTAGCACACTGATGGAATTACCTAAGGCTTCTAATATATCTACTGTTATTTAAATGTAGAAAATCAGCAGGGTCACAGAAAGACCAAAATACTCTATTTATTATGCATAATGCCTAATATTTAAAAATATCTTCATACATACTACAATTTCCATATAACAGTTTTGACATTTATGCTTTGTTGTTACTTAATGCTCTGCTCATTTAAGAAAAGGGCAGTGTCATATAATCCAGAAGTTGCTTTTTTTCTTTGCTTCTTCAAGAACAATGGTGCAACCTTGGGTGCAATGTAGCTCTGAAAACATTGGCACAATCTCACTCGCCTGAAAAAGGTCTGTCTTTGCCACTGAATATGAAGAACAACAAGTTAGTAGAAGATTCATTTTTCATATATTTAAAATAAGTACTTATAAATCACAGAAAACTTTTGATTATAAAAATAACTCTACTGCCACTTAAGTTAAATCTGGAGTTAAACCTGTGCTAAATTGAATGGCAGAAGCTCTTCACGTCCTTTCACAGTTCAGCAGATCGCAAAGACTAATAATGAAACACATTAGCTACTGAAATCTGCCTATGAACATTACACAAAAACACTGCCTAACAATGCTTTAACAGCAGCCACTTGTGATTTTGATCTATACATTAATAGTTGAACATTTCATAATAGAGGTACAGGTTTCAGTGTCTTACTTTTCATTACATAGTACATTTCTCAAAAGTGCAACAAAAATAACAGCTGGCACCACAAAGAGACTAATCAACCTCATGACTACTCTATCCTAAAGATATTTACAGCTGAGACTTGTTTTTATGTATAACATTTCTGACCCTGAAGGACAGTCACACTCCTTTGACCGCCTGATTTAGTAATTTCTATTGGCAGACTACACAGAACAGTGCTGACATTCACTGCCCAACAAAAGTGTTGTCTTTGCTACTGGAGACACAAACATCACTTCCTCTCCCTCTTCCTTCTACCAAAGAATCAGGCTCTGGCTGCAGTTTCAAGCACATTGAGAGGAAGACTGGTCTACCTAGGTACATCAAGTAGATGCTACATGCATGTCTGGAACATGAATGGAGAAATACATCACTTCCATAGAGTAGGGAAAAAAAAAACCCAACTTGGAAGTTGGAATAATGACAGAAAGCAACTGCAGTATCTCCATTAGCTTGGGGTAGAGCCATGTCATGACTGGAGTTTGCTAATAATAGTGCCTGATGGAGTCAAAATGGTTATCATATTGCAAACCCTGAATTATTCCCACCGAACATAACACTTTAAAACACCAGAGCACATATTTTTCCAGAAGTTTTATAAACATACCCCAATCATTAGAATATGCAAGTCCACTTTACAAAGGTATTTAAGAGACCCATGCAATGCTACTAGTAAACGAACACAGCACATTCTCTTGAGTGTGGAAACATGCGAACCTCTGAGCTCAGGCCAGTTTTGAACCATTCTGACACTGTTTTCAAGTAGGAAGCCATAAATGGGAGCTGTTGCTTTATTCACTTCACACCAAATGCCAAGGAACCTTAGCAAACACAGGTAGGATGCTGCACACCACATCTTACAAGCAAAGCCATGGCACAGGGGAGCTGCAGTCCTTGCTACACAGAACTTGCAATCCACACTAGGTTAAAACAGTCAACAAAACTCCCACACTACCCTGTTGATACAGTTAAATTCTCCTGCCTTTCACCATGGAAATAAAGCCAGTTCTTACAGTGGCAGACACACAGGATACGCTGCACAAGTTTGTTTTAGGTGAACTTGACCAGCAAACATCAGCGTCTTAACCACAGATGTAGTGGTAGAGGCCCCAAAAGCGTGGGTCTCTAAAGAAAGGACTGGAAAAGATGAAAATAGGAAGGATGCTCTACATTTCAAGATTATTATGCATGCAGGTACTCACGTCTTGGTGGAAAAGGACAGAAACACTGACACTGGTGCAGTACCCCGTGTCAGCTGCTTGGTAATGATCTTACGTCACCACTGATGAGATGGAAGGGTCATGGTCTGAATGATGGTCTGATGGTGAAACATCCCAAAGATGAGTAAACGGTCTGCACTTTAATTTCAGCTTTTCAAAGAACCAAACTTGTTGTTGTCGTTGTTGTTTTTCCTCTCCTAATGTGTCAAAGCAATCATCAATCCAGTGGTATTATATCAGGAACTTCATACTAAGACCATCACACTTACAAACTTTATTTTGAAGTTATTTAAAGAAACTCACAAAATGAAAAGTACACAACTATCACATGGGGTTTCTTATGCAGGAAAAAAAAAACTATTTTTGAATCACTTCACACCAATATTTTGGGTTTTGTTTGTTTTTATTATGCAAAGTCAAACTAGTGGTAACAGCACACAGGCAGGTAGTGTTTGGGAAGGGTTAAAGCAACAGTTGAGTTGGATACCAACACCAACTCCACAGTGCAGATCATTCTGTATCCTCCTTTTTCTGAGCAACACCTGAGAAACAGAAGCTTCAGAAAAGAAATTGCATAATCTTATGGAGTGCTAACACTGTCAGCAGCCCACCAAGAAACTTTTATGGCACTTGGAGTACCCACTTAGGGATACTTAAGGAGTATTTAAAATATAATCAACAGCCTCTTCCCTGTTTTCTTGCCCTTTTATACACATAGGCACACACAAAAACACGTATTTTTCCTTGATTGTCCTGCAACAGGGACTACAGTAATATGTTTTAGATAGTGATTTAGAGATGATGAGACACACAAATTTATTATTTTTAAAAAATTAATTTAAAATTTAATTTGGAAAGTAATCTGGAATTATTTTCTTCCAGGAGCAATGCCATAGCAAGTACTATACTTGAAAATCATAATCCTTTCCATTCATGTTCAACATGTATACAACTGCAGCACAGTTCACAATGCAAAAGGTGATGGGATGTCTCCAATAGCTGGAGTGAAGCCGAGACGTGTCATTAGAAAACAGCACAAATATTCTCACAATAGATCAGGTAGTAAGAGGAAGCTATATTTCAGCATGAAGGTACTTACACTGCAGCTATGCCAGCTTCTGCTCCACAGATAACACAATTTAAACAGAGTTTTGGATTCAAAAAACAACCAAAGCAAACCTCATGTGAAATGACCAACTTTCTCTGAAACAAAAAATTAAACAACCACTCACCATCCCTACACCGGCCTTCATCTGAGAGGTGCAAGCCACCATCTAATTTAACACCTTTCTAAATAGTATTTAAAACAGGTGAGGTTCAAGGCGCTGAGTTTCAGTTCTAAATGTGACATCCTGGAATATTTTCTCAGGGACTCAGAGAAAGGCAGCTGGGTCTGTGGGGAGGATGTGTGTAGAAAATCAGTTCCCTTGTCAAAGTAGAAACATGTGTGCACAGTGGACAGGCAAAATGATGATGTTCTTTCACAGATTTCATTCTGCCAGCATCATACTATTCAAAACGCAGGCAGATAGGTGGCTTTTTCCCCAATTTGTGTGTGTACACTATATTCCTCTTCCCAGCCAAGGAAGAAAGATCTGAACAAGGAACCAGAAGCAAGAATAGGCTGTTACAGATCACTGAGCTTTTGGTATCTGTATATTTTGTATTTTTACATTTTATTATTGTTGTAGATAGTTCTATCCACTAGCCCCCCTGGGATAAGATTTGGCCTATTTTTCAAGAGCAGCTCGAAGATTAGGAGGTGGGAACAGATGGTTCTAGTCAAAGTCTTTTAAATCAGTTCCAAAGTGTAACTTTTTCACATACTCCCCATGCTTACCACCCATCTAACAAAAAAGAAAAAAAGCTTAAATCAAAAAGTGACAGGAGAAGAGGAAAAAAAAAAGATGAAACAGACTAATTGATTCAGTCTGGCTTTTGTACTTTAACTTCAGGAGTTTTAATAGTAATGAAACACCCAATCTACTAGATGGTCACACTATTATCATTACATTGAACTTGTGACGTGACAAATACTCAAAATTTCTAGCATTATTAACACACACAAAATAGCTTTGATGGCATTCCAAGTAATTCATCTGTGCCACACAAGGCAAATGCATGTGTTATACTACTGCAGTTTAACATGTATAAAAACACAATACTGAAGAGGAAAGACAACTCAATAAATAGTCAGCAGAGCGCTTGTCTGCTATACTAGTTTTAGAAACCTTCCCGATAACATTCTCATACAGTGATATTAAAAAAGTAAATCAAGAAGAAAACAAGAATGTAATAGTTAAGAGATAAAATTAATATAAAAACAACAAAGCAAGCAGTATAGTCTCCTGATTTTGCTGCCTATCCAACAAGCAATTTCTCCTCGTAAGCACCATTTTAAAAGTCATTACAATATGTTTCTACATTAAGAAAAAGATAATAATTAAAACTCTGTGGAGAATCTGATTTTACAAAGCTCCTTTTACTTGGTCATTGACAAAATGAGTATTTCCCCATTGGCATCTTATTTTCAATCACATAATTTCTAAACAAAGACAAATAACAGAATTTCCAAGTATTGTATGACAAGGTATGAATACACTAATAAATGCATTAATATGATTTCCTTTACTGAAATAGATAAGATGGACATGTCATTGTAGCCTGCCACGGACAGAAAAAAAATTTGAAGCTACACTGGATAAACTGGCCCTTATGTATAGGCTGGGCTTATGAATGCGCTTCATTATTCCAATGCATCCACCTGAGTTTATGTCATCATTAAACACTCTAACCTCAATTTTATAGCATACAAACAAAATTACAGCATCTAGCAACTGCTGGGCTTCAGAATGCACATGAAAAAGTGACCGCTGTGCTGGAAGTCTTGCAACATAGAATATAAAATAAGTGCATCCTAACACAAGGGAACTGAGCAGCATCCAAGGCAACGTCTGGTGACAGCCAAGTTTCCACATACTGACACGCACAGTTTGGGATGCTCCTCTCAAACTGGGAGATATCGTAAGCAAAAGCCACTTCAAAAAGTCTCAAAATTATTTTTACAGTTTTTATTCATAACAGCACTTAATTACAATATGGAAAAGTTCCTCTTCAAATACTAAAGACAACATATTAAGCCTTTCAAATCCCACATAAAACAAAAAAGGCTACCTACTTAAAAAAATAATTCAATCACAAATTAAAACTTAGGCTACATTTAATTAATGTTCAATTGTTTGCTTGCCTTAAAATATAATTATGTTTTCAATATATTGTTGTTGCAACCTTTAAATCTTCGAACTATTTACACTCCATGGCATTAGCAAGCCCCATGTTTCATTCTGTTACCAGTGCACTTTGTGGCCATGTTAACAACTAACAGTAAATAGGCATACAGAACATGTCATTAAGAAAGATACCCCTCCTATAAAAATGTTAACATTTGCTTTCAGAAGCAAAGCCTACTTTAATCTATACTTGCTGACAGAACGGATAATATATTGCAGACAGTCCTGTTTTATCCATGGCTCTCACTACATTAAACTCTTTTTCCTTCTCTTTTTTAATTTTTTCTTTTAAAGCAAAACATTCTTGGATTAAAAATTTCAACTTTAATATGGAAGCCACGGGACGGATGGAAAAATTGCCCTTTGAACAATGATAAGGTTTTCATGTTAGACAGTGATACATGTATTTTCAAGTATTAAATTGCAAGAGTAATACCATTCTTAGATTACAAGGTCGACAGTGACACTATCATTAATAATTTATACTGATCACTTGGGTGTTATTGTAAAAGTTTGACTTCAACAAGACTTGATGCTAACCATCAGATTTCCCATTATTTAATTTGAAGCACTGAAGAGAAAGTGCAAGTCATTTGCTTTGATTTTATTCAGTATAAATAAAGAATAGCCTACACTAATATTTATAGGGGAATTCTAGTTCATATCTTGATCACAAATGTTAGGCAAAGAATTACACGTAATGAAGTACTTACTCTACTTAAAAAGGTTAACACTATGTGATTCTCCATTTTCAACAGACCTTTTGGCGTTCTTTTACATCAGCGTCAAATAATTACAGTTCTATTTTCTACAACATATTTCTCATCATTGCATTCAATAATTCAGTGACAAACATATTAACAAAAGGGATGTACTCAAAATTTGCAATATTCAGTACTGATACTCTGAAACACTTGAATTTTATAAGAAAAAAATGCACATACCTCAGAACACTGATATCTAAACAAAATCAAAGTATTAGATGCAGAACAGAGAGTAACAAGAAACCTGCAGCTGTGTGTGCAATGCTCCCAAGCACTTCTGTGCAGAGTCACTTCCACTACCGTTAGTGGCCTCTGGCTTAGACCCTAATACAAGTTCATCAGTCCAATTTTCTTTTTCTTTCTTTAGAATTGTTTAAACCACCATCAGGAAAATCCAGTAGTGCAGAAAAAAAAAGGAAAAGAAAACAAATAAAGAAAAAAGATTTCTCATTTATCACCTATTTACATACCATAATGTTTTAATTAAATTTACTCTTCCAAAATCTACAGGAAGAATTTTCTATCATTTTATTTCAGATAAATCTTGCAAAAGCTGCTACTATAAATGAAGTTTGCACTCAAAATTACTGTATAGAAGTGCTAGTAGTACCAGAAATAATTAATACTTTTATTGTCCACTACTTAATAATTTTTACTTTTTTTTTAATTAAATTAGCATTTCAGATAATATGTTTTCAATAAAATGAGTGAATCTTTTATTAGCTCCATACACTCTGGAATGATGAATGTATGCAATGTTTTCAGGAACATTTTTTAGAGCTCTGCAATTAAAATTTACAGCCCAGCTAACTAAATACATAGGTTGCATATACCTTGTAATTAAAATACATCATTTATAGAGGATGTTCTTTGCCACACTGGAGTTTTAGTGACAAGTCACAGGAAGAAAGGACTGCACCAAACTAAAATTAGAAAAGCTCCACAGGACTTGCAACTTGTTCCACGCACATGGCAAAAAAAAAAAGCTGCAAAAATATTCTAGAATATTAAGCATATTAAAATCTTCTAAGCAGTGCTTCAAACTTCAAGCATCCTTTAATTCGTTTTTATGTCCTTGTTTGATGCTTTATCCTTTGTTTTGATGCTGTGCCAGTGAAATTGCATCATCATAAAGCAGCATTATGCAAGAATGTCTGGCTAAAATTAAAATGTATTTCTTAGCATCATGCACTTATAGGAAAAGGCATTTCAATAGACATCCACAATGCAATTATGCAAACCAATATGTGCAACAAGTATTTAATGAAAATATAAGGTAATGGAACACGACTAGGGATAGTCGTACAGCAGAATGCTGCTCCCACTGCACTATTTTAGGAGTCTGTTGTCAAAGATACTTCATGCAACTACACATCAGAAATGTTATTTAATAGAGATTAAATTTAATAGAAGTTAAGGAGCATTAAGTTCTCTATGCAATGGCAGCCAGAGCTGAAATAATAAAAAAAGAAAAGTAGGAAAAAAAAAGAATCTTTCTAATAAATTTGTTGCCTTGCAAACAAAGTTTGTGTTAGGACACAAATGCTCATGAAAAATTTCTTTCTCTGAGCCTGTGTCTCTGAGCACCAGGAGGAATCACTTACATATTCCCAAGATATAACTCTCTGTTATTCCTGAGCAGAACTGATAAACCTCCAGAATGATTTTTTAACTCCCTGATGAATTTCATTGTGATGCTGCTTTATTATGTCTAAACTGCAACAGCATTTTATTTAAACTGATCTGCTTCACGATTCAGGAGGCTTATTATCAAATACCAGATGTATATATTCTTTACAACTTATATAATTATTTGATTCAGCAAGGATTTAAACAGTTAAAATATGATATTCTACACAGTTTACCCCAGATCTCTGCTATACATAGAAAAAAGATCACTAAAAATACAGTGATTCTAAATGTCTCAAGATGATCGCTCATATTTTGCTCAATTGATATATTTAAAATCACATTTATATGGAACAACTATGTCTAATATGTAAAAATGCACTGAAACTAATGAAGCAAAAAAAAAAAAAAAAACAGCAACAAAACTCATTAGATTTCTGGAACTACTATGCAAGTTTTGTTTCACCTTCAACTTCCAAATTACTGTTATAAGAAAAATAGAAAGTTGTGTCCAGAGAATACTGTAATAGTGGAATAACCCCTCCTCATATAATTATGTTCTGTCATTACCGACCACAGAGTAGCTCTTAATCATAGGTTCTACAATCTTAAATGTATGTCTCACTGCAGCAATTCTTCCACAATTTGTTTGTTTTTAAGTTATGTCTATACAGCTTCACGCAGTAACAAAATAAGCAAAACCATTTTTACCACTGCAAATATTTTATTTCACTTGTTCTGCACGCTCGTAAAACACACCAAGTAGTTTCAAGATGTACCATGCATTTCTTCCACACATGAAGGAAGTCAAGAGGATGAATATACATTTCTAAAACTACACAAACCACAAAGCCAAGCTTAGACAGAACAAAGAGAACAAATCTAGTATTACTCAGCAAAAGACTCTGGAAACACGCATGCACACATACACCCCAGCAGCCCTAATGATCCTGAAGGGGAAAAAAATACTGCTTTGTTATGCAAATATAGCATTTCAAAATTGAGAAAATTAAATGATGTCATTCAAGCTAATATCCTAGCTCAATGGAAAAGAGGCAGGAAACTACAACAGCTCTCACTCTCCACCAAATCCCTCACACCCATCTATTTCAATTAAGTTTTGCTTAAATAGGAGTCTGCAGTGTTTAGCCCCAAAGACACTGGGGGTTCTCAGGTATTCTTCTCACAGAAAGAATTTTGTTGCTGTGTATTTTTTTTAAAGTTAACATTTTTTCTACTAACGTAATTCCCCTGGAATGAGATGCACGTATTATTGCACATTCATAAATAAATATTTCAAAAGATCCCACTTATAAGGCTTAGAACAGCAACTTGTTAAGCAGTTTCTGAAAACATATAAACACAACTATCCAATTTTTTCCAAGGATTTAATTAATGTGTCCCAATGCAAGTTTGTTCGAAAGCACAAAAAATTATTTTAAACATCCCAATTTAATGTGATATTCAGCAAGAGGAAAAAAAATGCAGGAAGATGGCACATTACTACTTATCCAATGAACGGCATGCACTTCCTCCACTTATTAGCAGTGCTTCACCAGTATTCAGATAACAGGAATTGCATATAATTGTGACAATACAATAAAAATTGTTCATGAAACCATCAGAACACTTTCATGTTACAAAGATATTAAAAAAGAAAAATCAGGGGCAGACTTTCTCATACAGCAGCATCGACAGTAATTTGGTCATAACAAAGAGGATCAGAAATCAGAGCTATGATTTTAGCACTCTGCATAGTATGCAATGAATGATACTGGAAACCACCTACACGCCTGTAAATTTACATTCCGCTCTGATCTTAGTAAACTGTCACGGCTAGCATGAGTTACAACACTTCAATATGAATCAAATATGCTTTTCTTCAAACTTGTGAGAAATAAATTACACTGCGGTTTGGGTTTGTTGCCTGCTCAAGGGGATGGATGGATCATTAAAATATGAGATCTGAGGAAAAGAAACAGTATATGAAAAACAAGTCCTTATCTTTATAGCAACCCACCAGATATCACCAGGTTGTTATAATAACTTTCAGGCAAATTTGCAACAAAGGCATCTGCTTACAGAAAGCAAACTATAGGGAGGTACTACAGGAAAAGAAATGGTAAAGCATATGCTTAGTTGAGACCATATCACTTGAACAACCTTATCAGAAATAAGCTCTAATTATGTTTTTCAGTATTAAGACAGCACCCTATATTGATATAATTTATAGATTATTCTAGTTGTCCTGTAATATTTATTCCTCAGGTTTCTTTCTTCTTATTATGGTATCTTAAAATGCCAGGTCTTAAGCAGCCACCAACATCAAACACAAGAGAATACCAAAGCCTTTAACAGATCCAGAATTCCATCTTTTATTTTGGGATAGTCCTACTACAAAATTTTGGATGCAAGACAATCTTTCAACAGAAGTCTCTAATGTCTGGATGACCATATCTCTTTTGCAGCCACTAATTTCATACCTAATAAAAGCTAAGTCAGGTACTCTGCTACTTTTATTAAGCCAACACTTCTAGAGACAGATTTTCAGTTTGACCCATTTTACAGGCAAATCTAATTTGGGGCATTGGGGTCTAACAGACTGCAGCTCTTTTCGAAAAACGCTGACATTTGAGCAAACCTTCCCAAAGAATGCTCGCCTGAGCTGAGGACTGACATTTCCTTTCTCTAACTTGCTTAACTAAAAAATAGGCATTCCGGCCAATTCCTACAGTACCCCAAGGCAGCTCTATATTACTTTCAGTTGCAACTTGTGAATACTTTCTTTTTCTTTCTCTCTCTTTATTTTGACATGCATATTATGTTAGCTGATTTCAATCATGTTGCATGAGTGGATGACATACCTTAAAAGATTAAGTTTTGCCACCTGGGACTACTCCAGAAATTCAGTACTTTATGGCATCTCATACCCTTCTTCATCCTCTCTGTGCTTGCACTATCAATAGTAGCTTTCTTTCCTATTTTATGCCCAGCCATGAGCTTCCCAAGGCTGCAGTTGATACAAGTCAGCTTGCAGTGTCACTGTCTCCCTTTGCCGCTGCGCAATGGAGCTGCTCTGCTGTGTGCAACCCTCTGCTGCCATCTATGCGACACAAGAAATAAAACCCCACAAACCCACTGCTCTGCCTTCCCACTGCCATCTGATTTTGCCTTTTTCTTTTATTTTTCTTTTTTTTGCTTCAACTTTCAACTTTTTCCCCATGCAGCTGGAAGAAGCAGCTCTCGGACTTTTTGATCACTTTTCCCTCCTCGGGTCTAAATGCAGAAAGCCGTTTGATGTCTCCTTCCCGTGCTTAAATAGCTACATTTAAGGCAGGAATTTAGATATCTAAAATACAAAACAACAACTCTTCTTGAAAAAGGGAATCCAGGTTAGCCACCTTCTTTCACTTCTGTCCTCAGTCAAGAGGATACATTTGGTTATGTGAAGTTTGTTATAGAGAAATTTGCTCAAATTTCTTAAGTCAGTTAG